>SJYA01003331.1:469541-497391 GCA_006410615.1 Neotragus moschatus | reverse complement strand
TCAGGCCCTTGGAGGAGGACATGACAAGCCACTCCAGTATTCTTGTCTGGGAAATCCCATGGACAGAGGAGACTGGCAGGCACCAGTCCATGGAATCACAGAGAGTTGGACACAGCTTAGCGACTAAACAACAACAAAAGGGTTCAAAGGGTTCATTCAAGAGAGTAAAAGCATTAAGGATCCTTTTTGTTAGCTAAAACTTGTGATTACCTGGCTGCTACCCTCTTCAGCGCTGGTTTATGAAGCTAGATTTCTGTTTTGGATGCTGTTCTACATTTCTGCTCTGGTCAACTTTCTAGTGACCCAAGGCTTCTTGCAGGAAGAGTGAGTCCACTGTGCTCCTGTAGGAAACTGGTATGCTGCTCCTGAATATCAGAGATTGATAGTCATGTCTGACTCTTGTGACCCCCATGGACGGTAGCCTGCCAGGTTTCTCTGTCCACGGGATCTTCCAGGCAAGAATACTGGAGTGGGTTGCCATTTCCTTCTCCAGGGGATCTTCCTGGAGATCAAAAACCAGGGATCAAACCCAGGTTTCCTGCTCTGCAGGCAGATTCTTTACCAACTGAACTACCAGGGAAACTCAGAGAGAGATAAACTGTAGCCCAAAGACTGACCTTTCAGAGGCTTGCTGCTTTTCTCTACTACCATTTCTGAACCTCTGTTGCACCATCCTGGTGAGTGTCCAACTTTTTTCCAGGTACTGACCAAATGCCTGAACCACAACTGGAAAAGACCCTACCCATGAGAAAGCAGCCTCTTCATTAAGACATATTTACTGAGCTTCTCCTTGGTGTACAGTGACCATAAATCTAATTGTCACTTTGCACAGTGAAGGGAGTGTAGTGAATAATCACACCATGACAACAGACATAACTGGGACAGTCCTGGCAAACCAGTATGGTTGCTCAACCTGGTTATATTCTAAGTGTTATTCCAGTGGCTTCAACTAAAGCAGTGAACAGCATATAAGGTAAAAACCAGTAGCTTCTTGGAGCTTATACTGTAGCAGGAAAGACAGACAATACAACAATCAAGAAAGATAATGGAGAATGTTAAATGATGATAGGAGGCTATGCAAAAATTAAAGCAGGGAAGAGAGAATTTAAGTATACATGTGTGAGTGGGGTGTCTGGAGAGGGTGCTAACTGACATGTGGCAGTTGAGGTGAGCCTCAGTGAGAAGGTGACTTCTAAGCAGAGACTTGTAGATGATGAGGGAAGGTGCCATGAGGAAACCTGAGAGAAGAGAATTTCAGGCAGAAGAGACAGTAAATGCAAGGGTGTCCCTGGTGGCTCAGATGGCAAAGAATCTGCCTGCAATGTGGGAGACCTGGGTTCCACCCCTGGGCTGGGAAGATCCCCTGGAGGAGGGAACACTCCAGTATTCTTGCCTGGAGAATTCCATGGACAGAGGAGCCTGGAGGGCTACAGTCTATGGGGTTGCAAAGAGTCAGACATGACTCAGCCACTTTCACTTTCCGAGGAAGGCATGTGCTTGGTGTGTCCAAGGTCCAGCAAGAAGACCAGTGTGGGGACTTCTCTGGTAGTCTGGTGGTTAAGAATTCTCCTTCTAACGCAGGTGAGTTGGGTTCAAACCTCGGTGTGGGAACTAAGATCCCCCATGCTACAGGGCAGTTAAGCCTGGGCACCACAAGTACTGAGCTGGCACACTCCAGAGCCCATGTGCCACAACTCGAGTGTCCATGAGCTGCAACTGTTGAGCCTGCACGCCATAGCTGGAGTCTGTGTGCCACAACAGAAGAGCCTGCATGATGCAACGAAGATCCTGCATGCTGCAACTAAGACTCAATGCAGTCAAATAAATAAATATTAAAAACCGAAAGACCAGTGTGGTCCAAGTGGATGGAGGGAGGGAGGTGGAGAGTAATAGGAGAAGAGGTTGGAAAAGTAAGAGGAGGGCAGAGATCAGATCAAGCAGTGCCATTGTGAAGACTTCATCTTTCCTTCAAGTGAAATGAGAACCCAAGGGATGGTGTGAAGCAATGGAATGACAGGATCTGATTCCTGTTTCAACAGGATCCATTGGGCTGCTGTGTGGGGGCCAGGATGGGGGCAGTGAGACGAGTGTCTTGCTCACTTGGATCACAAAGGAACAAACCTCACAGGTCCTGGCACCTCCCTGGGCCCCACAAGCCATCAGGCCCCACAAGCCTTTGCCCATGGGAGGACCCCTCCTGCTAATCCACCATGCCATGAACAGAAAGCTACAGCTGACAACTGCCAAGTGTCAAAGATCAGACATGAACCAAAGCTTCAAATATGTGCGTGATATAAGTGGAGAAGAAACACGGTTAACCACCCCCCCCCCCCAGATGATCCTCATCAGGGCTACACGCTCTTGACATTGAAATTTCCCTAGCATTGCTACACCAAATATGTCAGCATCCTGGAACATGTGCTAAGCCAAGCAGAAAACATTATGCCTGAATCTTTCCTTTCAGCAAAAAGGAGAAACATGACCTCTTATCCAGCCTCCTGCATAGTGATAGAAGTAGCTCGAAGCCATGCATGGCCAGGTAAAGACACCAGAAACATAGCTAGTAACTGTTAACTGAATTTGCTGTTAACAAGGAGGCAGATTTTCCCTGAAATGTGAAGTTCTGAGACAGAAGTGAAATTAAAGAGAAGTGTGAGGCTCCCACTGCCATGCCCTGCTGTGCTGTGATGGAAATGGAGCCCAAGATGTGGGAAAATGATCCTCATTTCTGAGGCGAGAAAAAAAAAAAAAAAAAAAGCTAAACAAATTCAAACAGAAAAGAAGTTAATAAACCATCATTTCCAATGTTTGGTGTGTATCCAATGCTCACAGCATTCAGCATTTTCTGCTGTCCTCAATTTCCTCATTGTTCTAAATAATGACCACCAGAGAATTCTCTGGTTTCCTGAACTGAGAGCCACGTGTATGAGAAGCTTTTATTTCAAAGGCAGCTTTGGTCTTTGTCCTGCAGTCATTCAACCATAAAAATCATCCTGTCCTTTTTCCTGTAGTAAGAATTCATAACCACTGGGCAGGGGGGTATATGGGAAAAGTCTGTACCTTTCTCAATTTCTCTGGGAACCCAAAACTGCTCTAAAAAATAGTCTTAAAAGAAAAATCCCCACACAATCAAAAAAAAAAAAAAAAAGAAAGAAAGAATATACAACCACCAACCACAATCGAACCCTACAATATTTTCCTGGGGCTTTTCAATTGAAGAGTCACATTTTCTCCACACTTTCTCATTTTGGAGACCAGAGTATCATACTGATATTAAATTTCCACAAGGCATAGTAAAGGGTGTTGACCAAAAATGATGATGATGAAAGAGGCTGCAAATAAGAAGCTTATTTGGGGTCTTAAGAACTGCAGCTTGGGAGATCCCATATTCAGGTAACCCCAAAGGAATGTTCCAGGGAAGAGAAAGAGTCAGGGACTTATGGAGCAAAAAGCTACAAGATGGCTGAAATTTGCCTGAAGACAACTTTACTGACTGTGACTTGAGTTAAAAAATATTTGTCCTTAAGGAATCAAAAGTTGTTCTAGGATAAGGGTCTGTTAATACATAGACTATCAAGAGTTATTTTAGGGTAAGGATCAGATAAGTATCTTGAATTTCTGGCAGGTGTTCTGGATGGCTTCATCAGGTTGAAAGATCAGATTCCATCCAGAGTGAGACATGCATAAATCACACTTCCTTAATGGCCTCCTGGCTTCATTTTAGAGAGCTCTCTTAGCAATACCAACTCCATCTTGATTTTCCTTTCAGGGTTCACTTAAGGCCCTAGAAGTTGTTACCAATTTGGTTTAGAAGAGCATTGTGTGTGTGTGTGTGTGTGTGTGTGTGTGTGTGTGTGTGAGAGAGAGAGACAGAGAGAGAGAGACAGAGAGAGAGAGAGTGTGTATTACCTAAGTAAGTGGTTCACAGATTTTTATATAAGCAGAGCTTCATTCATTTAACAGGTATTTATTGAGTACATTCCTGTGGAAGAGGAGGCAATTAACTCTAAGCATAATCTGATAATTTGTTGATAGTGTCTATTACCTATCTATTGCTCAATCATTATCAACTTATCTACTTCAGAATGTAAAAATGCTACAGAAGGAGAAGATGAAAGTGGAGTAAGAAGCTTCAGAAATGTGTATAGATAGGGACTGCATATACCAAGGGAGAGGACAGGACAGGGAGAGTTTTTTGAAGAAGGTGGACTTTTTTTCCCTTTCTTAAAAAAGTTTTTACTGAAGCATAGTTGGTTCACAATGTTTTGTCAGTTTCTGCTGTACAGCAAAATAAATCAGATATATGTATACGTATACCTGCTCTTTTTTGGATTTCCTTTCCACTGTTTTACAATGTCGTTTTAGTTTCTGCTGTACACCAAAGTGATTCAGTTACACACATTTATATACATTTTAAAATATTCTTTTCCATTATAGTTTATTTCAGGATATTGAATATAGTTCCCTATGAAGGTGCATTTTGAGAAAAGCCTTTTGAAAGGGGATGAAGCAAGCAATGTGGATGTTTGGAGGGAGAGGGCTCCAGACAGAGGAACTCACCAATGCAGAGACCAGGAAATGTGGGAATTGTCTGAGGAACAGTGCAGAGACCAGCATGGCCAGAGCTCAGGGCAAGTGTGTAGGAAGTGGGGAGAAGGGTAGTGTTACAGATGTCAGAGCAGGAGTGGATCTAGGTTTTGTGGCACTCGAGTCTTGCACAATTAAAAGAAAGAATTCAGGGACCTTCCTGGTGGTCCACTAGCTAAGTATCTGTCTTCCAATGCAGGGGTCGCAGGTTCCGACCCTGGTTAGGCAACTCAGATCCCACATGCCGCAGGGCAACTAAGCCCACATGCCGCAACAAGAGAAGCCCATAGGCTGCAACTAGAGAAACACCCTGTGTGCCACAAAGAAGACCCAGAGCAGCAAATAAATAAGTGAATAAATAAATGCTTTTTAAAAAGGAAAGAATTCAAAGGTACAAATACAAAATTAGGCACAAAATCAAGGATTTATGCAGAATGACAGAAAAACCTGCAATAAATGATGACCCTTAGGTGTGTGCATCTGTGCTCAGTCCTGTCTGACTCTGCGACCCCATGGACTGTAGCCTCTCAGCTTTCTCTGTCCGTGGGGATTCTCCAGGCAAGAACACTGGAGTGGGTTGCCATTTCCAGTCCAGGGGATCCTCCCAACCCAGGAATGGAACTTGAGTCTCTTACATCTCCTGCCTTGGCAGGCAGGTTCTTTACTACTGTGCTACCTGGGAAGCCCAAACTTTACAAAGGCAACAAATGCCACAAACACTGAAGTCCCTGAAGTATGGAGTAGAGTTTATGGCTGCATTTTCATGTATGTTCCTGATAGGAGAGAACTTCTGTCTCAACAGACATTGGCATGAGTAAACCACCCCGCCTACAACTTTATACATGCTAGTGATCAGAAGAGTTTCCGACAGTCTGGCTTGTGGCATCATCCATTTCAGTAATTGTTTCTCTCCCACCATCTCCATTCTTCCAGGTGCTGGGAGCCAGAGTACATGGTTATATTACTTAATAGCCTTTGGTCTTGCAACCTCATATCCAACACAGATGAGTCAGCAGAGAGGACACAAGGAGCATTTTGGAAAGCCATTCCTTACATGGGGAAGCTAGCTTACCTCTAGATACAACTGTGAACCACAAAAATACATCCCAGAAATCCAAGCTACATGTATCTGCAACTCAATACGCCCATGGCTAGATTCCAAACATCACAAACTCCCTCTGGAACAAAGACAAAGGGGCTTGGGCTGGGGACAGGGAGCTCACACAGCACTCAGTAGGATATGGTGGGGGTTCTCATAAGTGCAATGGAGAGCCTTTGTTAGTTATAAGTACAGAAGGGACTGATCTGACTTAATGAATTTTATCACTTTTCCCCTACATTTTGTCATTGGAGTTACTGGGATTACCTTTGTAGCAACTGTATTACAACACTCGTCTGCCATGTGACAGTTCAGGCAAAGTTGTTATTTGCCTGCACAGAGGAACTTGTTCAGGAAAATTCTTTTCTTCCCTTTAGGCAAGTTCTCTGCATTACCAGTACTACATGTGTTGAGTTTAATTGCTGTTTAAAATGCCTTCCAGAGACTTCCTTGGTGGTCCAGTGGCTAAGTCTCCATGCTCCCAATGCAGGGAGCCTGGGTTTGATTCCTAGAAAGGGAACTAGATCCCATATGCCCCAACTAAGAGTTTGTATGCTGCAACTAAAGATCTGGCACAGCCAAATAAATAGATGTTTACAAAATAAAAATGTCTTCCAAAAGATTATATGATGATTTGGCACTGAAACAAAACATTAAGATGCAATAGAAAGTCAGGGAAACAGCAGCAATGTAAAAAGTGATACTAGTGAAACAAACCTTCATTGTTGGGGGAATGAGTGAAAGTCTGTCATTTCTTGCAAAGTCATTACCAAGTTAGTACTATAAAAGGTCAAAGAAAATATATCAATGAGTACAGGGACTTGGGTTTTCTTTCATTCGTGGTATACATCCAAAAAGATTGCCTATCATTCCATCAAGTGATGAATGAATCTGAATGCAGTTTAAAAAAAAAAGTGTCAAATATCCTGGAATTGTGAAATCTCTTCAAGCAGACAGATTCTGATGAGACTAAGTGATGTTTTGCACAAGATTAGCATTAAGGCAAGGGGCTTACCCAGTGGCTCAGCAGTAAAGAATCCACCAGCAATGCAGGAACCACAAGAGACATGGGTTTGATCCCTGGGTCAGGAAGATCCCCTGGAGAAGGAAATGGCAACCCACTCCAGTAATCTTGCCTGAAGAATCTCATGAACAGAGAAACCTGGCGGGCTACAGTCCATTGGGTCTCAAAGAATTGCACATGACTGAAGAGACTTAGCACACATGCATGCACAGTTTTAAGGCAAAGCTTTATAGTTTAGTTCATGGCAATGTCCCTTATTTTACTTATACATAATATAAGGCTGCTTCTCACAATTAATGGCATTTTGGGCTTCCCTGATAGCTCAGTTGGTGAAGAATCCATCTGCAATGCAGGAGACCCTGGTGTGATTCCTGGGTCAGGAAGATCCGCTGGAGAAGGGATAGACTACCTACTCCAGTATTCTTGGGCTTTCCTTGTGGCTCAGCTGAAAGAATCCACCTGCAATGCAGGAGACCTGGGTTTGATCCCTGGGTTGGGAAGATCCCTTGGAGAAGGGAAAGTCTACCCACTCCAGTATTCTAGCCTGGAGAGTTCCATGGACTGTATGCATGGACTCTTTGCATGGAGATGCAAAGAGTCGGACATGACTGAGCGACTTTCACTTTAAATTCAACAGGGCTTCCCTGATGGCTCAAGTGGTAAAGAATCTCCCTGCAATGCAGGAGAAACAAGAGACATGTGTTCCATCTCTGGGTCAGGAAGATCCGCTGGAGAAGGAAATGGCAACCCACTCCAGTATCCTTGCTGGAAGGTTCCATGGACAGAGGAGCCCAGCAGGCTACAGTCCATGAGGTCCAAAAGAGTTGGACATGACTGAGCACACACGTTAGATTCAATAACATTGATCACTCTCAATACTTGGTTTTAAATAGACCCTAATGGCACAAGGCTAAGATGGAGGGAGGCCAGTTAACAGATGATTATGTTGATCCAGGTGACAGGGAGGTGTGGTAATGGTACAGGTGGTGAGAAGTGGTCAGACTACAGATGTATGCTGAAGGTAAAGCAAATAGGATTGGAAACAGGGGAAAAGGAAAGAAACATGAGAAGGAAGACTTCAAGACTTTTGATGTCAGCAACTGGAGAAATGACAGCAACATCAGCAGGGACTGATGCATAGAACTTGGGAGAAGAGACTGTGGGACAACACGAGGAGTTCACTTTTGAGCCTGGTTATGTTGGAGATGTCTGTTAACAGGTGGAAAGGCAGAATGTGTGGGTCTGGATGCAGGCAGGGCAGTAGATGAGGTGACATTTCTTCTGATTCCTACAACTGTCTTGGTACAGTAAGAAACAGGGCACTACCTGGCTGCAAGGATTGGGGAGGAGGTGTTAGAAGCTTGGAGGGACATAATAACATATAAAATTGTCATTGAGGACTCTGCTACTCAATGGTCACCAAGGTGGTAGCTTACCTGAGGCTTATTAGAAACACAGGCTCACACATTCCAGGACCAGTTCAGAAAGTGTACCTAATTAAAATGCCCAGGTGCCTTAGAGCACACTCAAGTTTGAGATGGGCTTCCCTGATGGCTCAGATGGTAAAGAATCTGCCTGCAATGCAGGAGACCTGGGTTCAATCTCTGGGTTGGAAAGATCCCCTGGAGGAGGAAATGGCCACCCACTCCAGTATTCTTGCCTGGAGAATTCCATGGACAGTCTGGTGGGCTACAATCCAAGGGGTCACAAAGAGTCGCACACAACCTAGCAATAAACCACCATCACCATCAAGTCTGAGATATACTTTTAGGGAGAGTGACTACATTCAGGAAGAACAGTCTGATGGTTTAGCATGAGGTTCAACATGAGGTTTCCAGCATCAATTTCAAGAGAACCATCTGCATGGTGATGAATTTTATTCCAGCCAAAGGCATTAGTGGGGCACAGCTGCAGGGTAGGCAGAGAGCTGGCTGTGATTAGGGTTCTGGTTGTTTCGAGGAAGGAAGCTGGATGAGGATGAGTCAAGAGTGTCAAGGATGCAAAGAAATAAAAGATATAGACAGGTGGGGATATGACTAATATTTTTTTACTGATACAACTGAATTTTTCCTCCTAGAAATAAATATTTTTTACATAATATGAAACATTTAGAGAATCCCAATTTAGATGATATTAGCTAAAGCACTACTTCGCCCAGGGGTATTTATTTTTAGGGGATGTTTTGTGACAGTCAACATATTAGTAAGATGCAGAAAAATAAATGCTTAACGGTAAAATGAGAAGAGCTCTGGTCAGCTTCATCTGGGACTAAGGAGTTTCCTGGTGTATACTGAAATTGCTCTAAAATTTAAGAGTTGCTCACTGAGGTAGTGTCTTGATATTTATCACATAATCCTTAAAGATTAATTCTAGAAGTGAAATTTCAAGCATGAACCTTGCCAGTGAAGAGTTTTGTCTCCAAATTGAGGGCCTGCCTGTATGAGATAATGTTATGAAATGAGCCCCTAGCGCATGTGGGCATGCCCAGGGTTCCTATGGCAACACTCAGAAGGAGATTCACAGGCAGAGGTAACCACTCTTGTTCTTCTTTTGACTGTCCATTCAGCAGCATATGAGACATGACCACAGTTCAGTTCAGTTCGGTTCAGTCGCTCAGTCATGTCCGACTCTTTGCAACCCCATGAATCGCAACATGCCAGGCCTCCCTGTCCNCTAGCATGTGAGATGAGTGCAATTGTGCGGTAGTTTGAGTATTCTTTGGCATTGCCTTTCTTTGGGATTGGAATAAAAACTGACCTTTTCCAGTCCTGTGGCCACTGCTGAGTTTTCCAAATTTGCTGGCATACTGAGTGCAGAACTTTCACAGCATCATCTTTCAGGACACAGTGGAGACATCTAAATTAACAGAACCACAGGGTCAAGCACAGTAGAATAGAAAGAGATGGTGGCTCAATGGTAAAGAACCCAGGTGCCAATGCAAGAGATGTGAGTTTTAATCCCTGGGTTGGGCAGATCCCCTAAAGAAGGAAATGGAAACCCACTCCAGTATTCTTGCCTAGGAAATGCCATGGACAGAGGAGCCTGGTGGGTTACAGCCCGTGGGTTGCAAAGAGTCCAACACCACTGAGCAACTGAGCAGATACACACACACACGCAGATCTTCAGTTCCAGTGTCTCATCCAGCCGAGAGACCCACGTTCATCCAGTTGTGTAAATACTTGCATTATTGGGGAAGACATTCTTGACATCAGCTAATTCCGTAGTTGATCTGTTCTAATTCTTTTCTACTATGTCACTGTATCTCCCTCCCTAAAGCTGCCTCCACTGTTCTCAATTCTGCCAAATGGAGCAAGAGAGAATCACCCAGACTCGTTTCAAAAATTTCAAGGGCTCATTTCAAAAATGATGAGGTTGCTCATATATCAATGTCACTCTAGCAGCCTGTACAGCTACTGCACTTCTTTTACCTATTCATATCTGTATTAGAATAAAAACCTTAGAAGTGTTTTTCCAAATGATATTTGATCGTTTCAGAATACCATGGGAGTTCTACACCCATTGATCTAGACATGACACACCCATCAATTTAGAATAAGTTTCCATTAGTTTTTCCAGTGGCTCAGTTAACACTGTTAATTGATATTGAGCAACAACCCCCCTTGGGGGTTTTTCACATTAATTGCTGTCAAGCTGGGTCTCCACCATCCAGTGCTAATCATTGATCTTTTGGACTTTAATGCAAAGCTCTCGTTTTCCCTTAATAGGCTTCACCTTGTCAGTTTCACCTCATCATTCTATCCCATAGGGTTCCATAATACTACTGATGGTATTATCTGAGGTTTCTGCCAACTGTCCTCTGCAGAAATAAGAATGAAGCAGATCTGAGACTGGTACCTTTGCCTGTTTGCCAACTTGGTCCTTGGCTGGTGTCTGGGAGCTTGGATTTGGGGAGAGTCCTTAACNCATTCTATCCCATAGGGTTCCATAATACTACTGATGGTATTATCTGAGGTTTCTGCCAACTGTCCTCTGCAGAAATAAGAATGAAGCAGATCTGAGACTGGTACCTTTGCCTGTTTGCCAACTTGGTCCTTGGCTGGTGTCTGGGAGCTTGGATTTGGGGAGAGTCCTTAACGCTTCCTAATTGATGAGGATTTTTACTGTGCCTGGACTGTTCACACAATGTGTTTTATTCCGAACACCTACTTTCCTCCTGGAAGTTGAGCCTTCTGCTACATGTGAGGCAGAGGGTACCTATGTGACCAGTCTCCAGCAAAAAAGAAAAAAAAACCTAAAAAGAAAAAACAATAATAAAAAGAGAGAGAGAGAAAACCCTAAATTAAGTCTCAAAGGGCTTCCCTGGGCAGAAACATTGTGTGCATGTCGCTGCCTTTTAACTGCTGGGGGAAAAGGATGTTCCGTGTGACTCCTCATGGGAGGCAGAGACCATTAGGAGGCCTACACATGGATTGGGCTTAACAGGTGGTTCAGTGGTAAAGAATCAATGCAGGAGACCCAAGTTCAATCCCTGGGTTGGGAAGATCCCCTGGAGGAGGAAATGGCAACCCACTCTAGTAATCTGGCTGGGAAATCCCATGGACAGAGGAATCTGGTGGGCTATGGTCCATGGGGTCACAGAGTTGGACACGACTGAACAACTGAGCAACTGAACATGAGCACGGACACACGAGTTACTCCAGACTCTGCCTGTGTCCTGTCCCCTTAACATCTGCTTCTGTATCTTTACTACACTGTGGTGATAAATCTTAGCCCATGGTTGCCTACTCTCCTTTGCTACTGGGAGTAGTTAGTTTGAAAAGTATAAGTAGCCATTGCTCCAGTCCAACAGATTTTGTTTGTTTGTTTGCTTTTGGCCACACTACAGGGCATGTGGGATCTTAGTTCCCAGACCAGGGATCAAACCCATGCCCCCTTCACTGGAGGTGCAGAGTCTTAACCACTGGACCACCAGGGAAGTCCAGGTCCAACAGGTTTAAAGGGTGGTCCCCAGACCTGCATCATCAGCATGACCTGGAAGCTTGCTAAAAATGCAGATTATCAGGCCTCAACTTAGACCTTCTGAATCAGAGACTTTAATGGTGAGGATTGTGATCTGTGTTTTAACAACCCCTCCAGGTGATAGAGATGCACACTGAAGTTGGAAGACCACTTTTAGTCTCCTAACTCTAAAACTTTCTATCCATTTTACATTTACTTTCATTTTCAGTGAATGCAATGATAACTTCCATTGTTCCCGTCCCTTTTTACCAACTGTAGATATGCTTTTCATCTTATTTTTCTTAAATCTTTGTTTTTTCACTACAGGTGTTTTTAATATTCATTTTACTTGAGGTCTTTTACTACATGACAGCTTTGACCATACTTAAAATGTTTACCAAGTCATTGTAAAAAGATCTGGGTTGCCAAAATAAAGACACACGTCTTCTGAGGACTGATGCTGAAGCTGAAGCTCCAATACTTTGGCCACCAGATGAAAAAAGCCGACTCACTGGAAAAGACCCTGATGCTGGGAAAGACAGAAGGCAGAAGGAGAAGGGGATGACAGAGGATAAGATGGTTGGATGGCATCACTGACTCAACACTGACATGAGTTTGAGCAAACTCCAGGAGATGGTGAAGGACAGGGAAGCCTGGCATGCTGCAGTCTATGGGGCATGAGAGTCAGACATGACTGACTGACTGAACTGTTTGAACCAGGAAGGCCCTGAGTCTGTTAAATGCTGAAATCTTTCTAGGAGAACAAAAGTAGCTTAACATCTTATGCAATCACCTCACTTTTCAAAGTGTTATATTTTTTAGAGGTTAGAAAAGGTGATCTTCTGGATTGGCCAAAAACTTCATTTGGGTTTAAGATGGTATGGAAAAACCCAACCTTTTTGGCCGGCTCAATATTTAACAATCAAACTATGGGAATTAATTGTACTACAATATGGTGATGTTTGTGAACATTGTTGCACCATTTATTTCTTTAATATTGTGTCAAAATGCTGGGAAGAAGGTTTGAATAATTATTTAAGATTCTTCATGAGTGTGTATGGTATAACTTTTCTTTTCCAGCAATTTTATTTGATGATTGCTTAATCCTTTGGTCATATGGTTCATTGTCTTTGCTGCAGCAGAGCTAACACACTGCACAAGTGCAGGTTCCACAGGCTCAGCTAACACAGAAAATCCTGGCTCCTGTGATAGCAGCAATCTGGAAGCACTCCACACACTGCGTGTGAAAACTCAGTCACTTTAGTCATGTACAACTCTGTGCAACTCCATGGACCATAGCCCACCAGGCTCCCCCCGTCCATGGGATTCTCCAGGCAAGAATACTGGAGTGGGGTGCCATTTCCTCCTCCAGTGGATCTTCCCTGCCGAGGTCCAGCCCTGGTGGATCCAGGGAATTCGAAGGGTGAACAGCGTAGGTGAGGAAAAAACTTCATTTAGAAATATAAAAGAAGTTAAGGAGAAATAGTATAGTAGGAAAGTTTAGGTGGAGAAAAGAGGCTGAATAACTTGGCTTATGTGGAGAACTAACAAAACTTCAGGAAAAGAAGTTTGCATCATCTATGTTAGGCCACCAGTGCTCGTTTGAATAGTGGAGGGTGCCCCACCTTGGGCTCCCTCTCTCATGGGACTTAAAAGCCAGGGCAAGTAAGTAGACATGGTGAGCCTCCATGCCCCAGATGGGAATTCAGCCAGAAAATAGAGTAAAGAAGAGACACGGGGGAAACCAGTTTTTCCAGTGACTGGCCCATCCTCTATTGTCCAGAAAGACCTTTTATACCTTTTTTGTACATAGAGATCAATGGATAATATAAAATTATGCAGCATCAGCAGCCCTGATTCTTATCGAGACCAGGCTTTCTCTCTACATACCTAGCTGTATACACAAGTCTTAGATGATTTACATCATCTTCTGGCCAGAGGGCCAATTAACATTTTATAGCCCTTTTTCTGATAAGGGTTTGTCAACCAGAAGACTTATTTATGTTGTTCTTCCCAAAGTCTGGTGCCACTCTCAGAAAGCACTAAATAAAGTTACATTCTTACATAGCAAAGATACAACAATTTATAACAATGAAAGAAGTACAGTGATTTATAACAAAGAAAAGTAATTAACTCAAAAGTCTAGTGTTGCTAACACCAAAACTACTATATTCCTATTTCTATATTTCAATTACATTGATTAATATCCTTCAGGTGCCTAAAAGATAAAGAATATGGAGGCCTGGCAGCAGTCATTGAGTCAACAGTGAAAACCCATCACCAATATAATTTTTAGCTCTTTAGAAAAGGTTCTTTATCTTTAAGATGTTTTAAGCTTTGTGCCTCTTGTGGCTGGGGGGCTGTAAGCAATTCACAAGTTGTAAAAAGTCCAAGGGAGCCTGTCAGGCAAGTTAGAGAGCCATCCAAATGGGGTTCAGACCAGGACATTCTTTTTATATGCAATAAGGCAGGCAGACTCTGGTTTTGGGGGGTAGATGTTCAGGAAAACTCAGGGGGAACCCCTGAAGCTAGATCACGCCTTTGCATTTTGTCTGGCTTCCTTCCTCATGACCATTGCCATGGGCGGGATTCCTCACACTGGCTCCTGGCACTTCCCAATCCAGGGACTGAACCCTTGTCTTTTACATCACCTGCATTGGCAGGTGGGTTCTTTACCACTAGATCCACCAGAGAAGCCCCTGTACACCATGAGCTGTCAATAAACAGCTCAAGTTGAGGGGAAAGGACACACAGGGGAACAAAAGCAGCCATGGGAAGCTTGTAACACACCCTTTCATTTCAACCCTATCCTTTCATATTGTCCTCATACAACCCTCTCTTCTCACAACTTAAACATCCTTTTTCCTGAAGTTTTCCACACAGCCTTCTTCACCCTCCTTGTTCCTACACCCAGTCCCGAATCCTCACCCCATTATTTCTTCAGTGGCTTTGGACAAGTTATTTCACCTCTCAGAAACCCCATTTCCTCATCTCTCAAGTGTAAATAAAGCACTTAACACATAATCTCTGGCACATGGTAGACAAGTCAATGTATGGTAATTCTTATGCATTTCTATCATTACTATTTCTGTTATGAATGGGAGAATTTGAGGTACTTTATGATAGATTTGCCTGAGGCTTTCATACAATGATGCCCAACAATACCACATGGGCAAACATCACAGAGGCTGATCCCATGTGGCATTCCAAGGGTGGCCCAGTGGGAGTGGTCATGCCCCTACACTCAGGGGACCAGACCAGGAGTACAGCCAATAATAGAGTTCACTGACTACAGACAATTTCAATAAAAAAAAAGATCCCACATGCAATTTATTTGGTGGAGCCAAATAAATATTTTAAATATTAAAGAAAAACCTAACTAAAATCTGTCTCCATTTTATTATCACAGTGCATAGCAAGACAGTGAGAGCCATAAGCCTTCCCATGTGGGCAGACAGTCCCACTGCCTGGTCATTGTATGCCAGCTGGCTGGCTCTGAGGAATGATATTGCTTTTTTTCTATAACAGCTGGAAAATATTCTGTGGGGTTTTGATAGTAAATGGAGCTCAATTTAGAGTTCAGAAACAAGATTCATATTGACTTAATTTTGGCTGAGCATTAAAGACATGGGTAACTATTAATGGTTCTACCCACTTACTGAAAAAAAAAAACTAGGACCTCAATTTTTCATTGAAAATATCACAGAGTCCATAAATAAGTTTTATTGGGACACAGTCACACAAATTTGTTTACATAATGTCTATGGCTACTTTTGCACTGCAGTGAGCAACTTTAGTATTTGTGACAGAGATTATGTAGCTTGCAAGCCTCAGATATTTACTAGCTGAACTTTTATAGGAAAATTTTGCTGGCCCTTGATCTAGAGTAAAATATATATTGAATTAGTGATGCCATCCTTAATTGGAATGAAAGGCTATACATGTTCATATACAAAATAAGTTTTAAAGCAAAAATGACCATTTATTTAGACCTTTTTTGAACTCTGTTTTTTTTCAAATCTATTGATTTTAAGATTTTAGAGGTCAGAAATCCCTGAGCCACAGCATCATGTCTTATAGTCACTGCGTTCTGTAAAATCTCCCCATAGGATGATTCCATCTGCAGAGCTTACTCATGACTCCAGAATGTGACAGTTACATGTGAGGTAAGGGCCATCTGAATGTGATAAAGACAGACTAGCTTTCATTTCCATCAAAATGGCTAAGTAATTAAACTGGAGGTCACACCAAGGTGGCTTGGCCAGGAGGCATGTTTTTCATGTCCTTTATAGTATTTTTTAAACGATTTAAATTGAATGCCTTTGTATAGGGCATGTGTTTGCTACTCCACCACAGTCCTTATCATTCCTTGATAAACCTTTGACCCATTTTACATATTTAAATGACCTCCCTGACCCAGGTGGGCAGTGGAGTTTGTAATCCTTGAACTAAAAGCAAAGTGTTCCCTGTTGTAACCAGTCTATAGATTAGTAAAATGTTCCCTGATGCAACCACAGTCTACATGTTACTGAAACATTTCTGGGAAATTGTTTTTTGTACTAACACTATGTTTCTTTCTCTTTTTTTAAATTGGAGTATAATTGCTGTACAGGGTTAGTTTCTGCTGTACAACATAGTGAATCACCTATATGTATATATAGATCCCCTCCCTCTCGAGCCTCCCAACTGCCATTCCATCCCTCTAGGTCATCACAGAGCACCGAGCTGAGCTCCCTGAGAAAGTGACTAGTTCTCATCAATGAGGCTATTATTTTATGAGCCAGCAGAAATCCTTTTTTATTTTGCTATTAATCCTTTTAATATCTTTCTGTGATTAATATATGCTGGTTGTACACCTGATTTTAACACAGCATTGTAAATCAACTATACTCCAATAAAAATTGACACATATATATGTATATGAGGGTCAGTGTTAGCATTGACATTAAATTAGAGAATAAGAATATTTGGTTTGTGACAGAGGATAGGTATGAAACAGCAATGAAAGTTGTTTTCTCTTGCTTCCTCCCACCTACTCCCTTCCTATACCACAGTTCTCCATCCTCTAACAGTCTTACATTAATTTACCCAAGAACTTCTCATGTCTTATTCTAGTTTGTATTTCCTTAAATTTAAATTCCCAGGTTGCAGGATTCAAGACTATGACTCTCTGATACAATATTTCCCTTTGATGGAATTAAAAATAAAGTTTTAAATCTTTTACTTAAGGATTTTTGTGTGTAGCAACTAAACATCAATATGCCTTCCAAAAGTAAACTAAGGATGAGATTTTTCAAAATTTAAAGTCTCATCTCTTTCTTGGATCTTACACTTTAAGTTTACCATTAACGGGTAATAGAGACAAACAATACCGTCCTACTGAGTAGCTCAGTATCTTGTAATAAACCATAATGGACACAAATATGAAAAAGAATATATATATATATATGTTTACAATGTTGTGGTAGTTCCTGCTATATGGCAAAGTAATTCAGCCACATACCCCCCACACACAAACGTGTGTGACTGAATCACTCTGCCATACAGCAGAAACTACCACAACACTGTTACTCAACTGTACTTCAATTAAAGAAAACCAAGTAATAGAACACAGGGAATTTAAAAATAGCTCTATACTTAAGTCACTAAAATGTGCTGTGTTCCATATGGGGGAATCGAACATTTAAGAGTTTCCTTCTAAAATCTCATTCAAATATATGCATAAGATAAAGTGAGATAACTGTTATACCATAAGTACAAATAAAGTAAATGAGAAAACAGGAGAGGCTTCCCTGCCCTGGTAGCTGAGTGGTAAAGAATCTACCTGCCAATGCAGGGGACACAGGTTCAGTTCCTGATCCGGGAAGACCCTACAGGCTGTGGAGCAACTAAGCCCATGCACCACAACTACTAAATCTGTGCTCTAAAGCCCAGGAACCACAACCACTGAGCCCACATGCCCCAATTACTGAAGCCTGCAGGCCCTAGAGCCCACACTCCACAATAAGAGAACCACAGTGAGAAGCCCAAACACCGCAAATAGAGAGAAGCTCCTGCTCTCTGCAGCTAGAGAAAAGCCTATGCAGCAACTAAGACCCAGCACGGAAAAAGTAAATAAATAAAATGTAGTATTCAAAAAGAGTTTGAGAGATTATGAACAGTATGAGCAAAGAATAATTAATACCTTCCAAAGCCAAATACAGGCTGCCTACAAGAAATTCACTTCAAATATAATGATGTAAGTAAAATAAAAGTAAAAATAAAAGGATGAAAAATGATATATCAAAAGAAACCAGAAGTAATCATACAAATATCAGATAAAGGAGATTTCACAGGAAAAAAAAAATCACCAGGGACAAAGTGGGACATTATGTAATGATAAAAACATTAGCCTACCAGGGGATACAGCAATCCTACATATATGTATACCCCAAACAACAGAGCTGCAAAAAAAGCAAGAGCAAAACTTACATGACTAAAAGAGAAACAGACAAATCCACAATCACGGTTGACAATTTCGACACCTCTTTTCAGTAACTGATAGAACACTAGATAAAAAAATCACCAGGTATATAAAAGAACTGAACAACATCAGCCAATGGGATCCACCCTACAGTTATAGAACATTCTGTCCAACAACAATAGATACCTATTCTTTTTAAGCACACAAGGAAACCAAAAAGATAGGTAATAAAACATTAACAAATTGAAAACAATAGAAACCTCTGATTGTAATGAAATTAAAATAGAAATCATTAACAGAACGTTAGGAAAATCTCCAATTGTTAGAAATTAAACATCACACTTCTACAGAATCCAGTGAAAAGAGGAAGTAGAAAATATATTTATGAAATGTATTTATGCAGGGAGAAATGAAAATTTTCAGTGCATTCCATTTCTTCCAGGCTTGCCTCCTTCCTTGCCAGTCTTTTCTAATGATTACTTGGGCCCAGTTTTGAATGTGCACATGAAACCATCTGGATAGATTTGTCCAAACCACTGAAGCAACAAATTCCTTACCATTTGCAAAACTGACCCAAATAAAACTACACAAGTTAATCAGTCCTGGCCCTGGGACATAGGATGGATGGGGATTCACAAGGAGAGCATGGGAAATGATAAGAAGAAAGTATACTGTCCAGATCTCTAAGTGAATATCATTAGTCCTGGAATTATAGCCATTAAAATACGGTGACAAACTGCAGAGACACTAGAGCATCCCTATTCAAACACCCTCACATATTCTGAGCATGTCTTAGTCATATTCTTCTCCAAAACTTACTGAGGACTAACAGGAAGTCAGGGAAAAGAAGGGATGGATTAGGGACTTTATCTGACTATTCAACAAGCATTTATTAAGGTCCTACCAAATACTGTATTAAGTGCTTGAGAGGCCAAAAACAAGAGAAAAGAAATGGCAAACATATCCTTCAGAAGCTTTATGGCCTAACTAACTGAATTAAATGGTAGGGGAGAGGAAATAAAGATGGTGATAATCTACTGTACAATCTACCGAAATTAATCACAATTCCATCTGAGAAGATTATAAAAGATTAAAAAAAAATCTGGCAAGTCCCAAGCATGAAGCTAATTAACAGCAGGGATTGAAAATGGAGTTGAAGACAAAAGGGAGTGAAAAGACCGGATCCCATTGAAGTTAAACAGGCTCAGAAGGCTTGGAGCTGCTTGGCTGTACATAAACCCGGCTCTTTGAGAGTTCAGCTAGGAAACAAAAATTCAGGGGACAAAGTGGTGGATGAAAGAAATGTGGAAGAGGACAAAAGGGAGTAAAAGAGTGTGAAGCAGTGATTTTATGAAATAAAAGTTACAACTATTTGTTCCATGCGTGATGATTAAGTGGAATGAGTTGCAGATCTTTTTTCATTGTTTGTGTATCACACGTTTAATTTCTAGCCATATGTAACTTTTACTGAAAGAGTCAACAATTCATATTAAAATGATCCCATATTTTCTGTTTCTCTTCCCTTTCCCAGTTTACAAGTATGAAAGCTAAGTAAATCATGTATTGCTGTTTAGAATTATTCACACCTGAGTAGTAACTAGGTCCCCTGAAAGTGTCAATTGCTCAATCCTGTCCAACTCTTTGGGACTCCATGGACTGCAGTCCACCAGGCTTCTCTGTCCATGGAATTCTCCAGGCAAGAATACTGACTGGGTTGTCATTCACTTCTCCAGGGATTCTTCCCAACCCAGGGACTGAACCTGGGTCTTCTGCATTGCAGGCTGATTCTTTACTGTCTGAGTCACTAGGGAAGCCCCTTGAGATACAAATAAATGTGTTAAGGTATTACCAAATATAGGACTCTTTCACTCTTTCTCAAGGTTCTGTTCCAAGATATTACAAGTTAAAAGAAACTTGGAGCCATGTAATTGAAGCTATCATCTGGCCCTCATTTTAAGAGTGTTCATCTTGTAGACATTTGCATGCTTACTGTGATAAAAAGAATTATTCAGATTCAAGCATATTTAAATTCTTCATGGCATGATCATGTGTTATTATTAAAAAATAGAGTATCTCAATTTTAAGTTAATTTGGGGCTATCATTTTGCTATAGGTTCAAATGTTGAACAGTTTATCACAAGAGTATTACACACATGACTTTGTGCCTGGTGACTACTTGATCATAAGTTATTTACTAGGACCTTTTGGGCTTCCCTTGTGGCTCAGATGGTAAAGAATCCAACTGCAATGCTGAAGTCCCAGGACTGATCCCTGGATCGAGAAAATCTCCTGGAGAAGGAAATGGCAACCCACTCCAATATTCTTGCCTAGAGAATCCCGTGGACAGAGGAGCCTGGTGGGCTACAGTCCATGGGGTTGCAAAGAGTCAGACACAACTGAGCAACTAAGCACGTGCATGCATGTGCACGCATGCGCGCGCGCACACACACACACACACACACACACACACACACACACACTAGTACCTTTCAGTACTGGCATAACTGTTATGTACCTGAGGAGGGTCAGGTTACACATCTGATGCCAGCAAAACTTCTTTAAAAAGCAGTTCCTGGCTTGATACTGGGCACTGGTTGGCAGAGAGAATCTTGCTAGCTGTATGTGTACATATGGCTGATTCACATTGTTGTACAGCAGAAATAATACAACATTGTAAGGCAATTATGAAAAAAAGTGTTACTCAGCCATGTCTGACTCTTTGTGATCCCATGGACTGTAGCCTGCCAGGCTCTTCTGTCCATGGGATTCTCCAGGCAAGAATATTGGAGTGGGTTGCCATTTCCTTCTCCACACAACTATTATGGTATTTTTAATTATAGGAAGTCATCTTCTGAGGTGCTTGTATTATAAACCTCAAACTTACTTTCCATCTCTCTTTTCCTCTTAATATAACATGGGAAATTATTCAATTAGCTAAATAAAAATTTATTTTGTGGGAAATCATTTTCTCTNCCTTCTCCACACAACTATTATGGTATTTTTAATTATAGGAAGTCATCTTCTGAGGTGCTTGTATTATAAACCTCAAACTTACTTTCCATCTCTCTTTTCCTCTTAATATAACATGGGAAATTATTCAATTAGCTAAATAAAAATTTATTTTGTGGGAAATCATTTTCTCTCAGTTCTTGTTCTTGTTCAGTTGCCAAGTTGTGTCCAACTTTGTGACCCCATGGACTGCAGCATGCCAGGCTTCCCTGTCCTCCACCATCTCCCAGAGCTTGTTCAGATTCACATCCATTGAGTCGGTGATGTTATCTAACCATCTCATTCTGTCTCTTCCTTCTCCTTTTTCTTCTCAGTACTTTAGTAATTTTTCTATTAATCCAGTAATCACAAATCTATTATCATTTTAATTAATCATATTTGAAACTGAAGTGAAATAACATAATTGATAAACTATTAAATTTTAAAACCCTTATAAGACAATCTCATCTAATAGCTCAGTAATATTTTATTGCATACTTTCTTACTAATATGACAAAGAGGTCATCACCACTCGGTAATATGAAGGAAAAATATTAAGTGCTACTCCTGTCTTAGGTGACCATCATGCATATGCTTCTTATCTGAAGTTGGCAGCAATTGAAATTAAATGGTTTTCCACATGACTGCACTGTCAATCCACCTTCTCTCACCTAATTGACTGATTCTCATCATTCTGCCTCCCAAGGGGTCACTTGCAATGATAAGAAATGTGACAATCCCACACGGCGACAAAGCTCCCTACAACCATGGGTTGGTGCAACCCCACAAGGGGCCTTTTAGACAACACTGAATAGGAATCACTTTCTGCCAGGAAAGGAAGGATGAGATATAAGCAAGGCACTGCAGCGTGGCACACTCCAATTAGCCTTGTCACAATCCTCAGTTTACTCATCTGGAAACCAGAAAATTGCCTTTAAGGTTTTTTTCTCAACCTGGGGCTCTAGGTACCACAGAATATACACTTTCCTGACTAAAAAAGTGGAGGAGGGACCCTGAACACCCCCAAGTCTGGTTAAAACATGAGACAGGAGCAATATTAACTGGCATCTAGAAAAATGTTTACCACCCTGCAGACACAGATCCAAAGTTCAAGGACACAAGTGCAAGAGCAGGTAGGAATCCAAAGCTTTATGTGAACCCAAAGGTAACAGTCATGTGTGACTGGTGCCAGGTCCATAATTGAGCTTTAATTGCTTTTTCTGTGGCTCTCCTGGGGTAAGGCAAATCTATCAGGACTTCAAGTTGCAAGCAGTATAAAACCTGTCCTACAATGACTTAAACAAAGATGAAGTTTATTTTTTTCCAATAACAAAAAAATGTGAAGGTAGGAAGCTATTGGCCTTGATCCAGAAACTTGACGACTTCAGAACCAGCATCCAATACTGACTTGACTTTTTTCTCCTGGTTGACCCTTTGTGATGATAAGATGAATGCCCCAGATCCATATATTTCGCTGACCCAACATGGTATGAAAAGAGGATCCAGAAGTTAATGGTTCCAAGACAAGGTTTCTCAAATGTAAGTGATATAGGGCACAAATTAATTTTCCCTCTACCCTTATAGGTTGTTTGCTGAGAACCTCCCTAACAAAAGGCACAGGAATAGGAGAAAAACAAACTGAAATTTAATAATGTTAATCCCTCCTGTATACTTGGGAAAGACCCAGGAGAACAGAAAAACTCCCTGAAATGGTCCAAGCCACCATTTAAATCCATCTACAGCTAAAGACAAGGGCTTCCCTGGTGGCTCAGATGGTAAAGAATCTGCCTGTAGGAGAATGTAGGAGACCTGGGTTCGATCCCTGGGGTGGGAAGATCCCGCTGGAGAAAGGAATGACAACCTGCTCCAGTATTCTTGCCTGGAGAATTCCATGGACAGAGGCGCCTGGGGGGTTACAGTTTATGGAGTCCCAAAGAGTCAACAGGACTGAGGGACTAACACTTTCACTTTCCAGCTAAATACAAAAGAAGATATTGGAGGGGCAGGGGAGGTGGTTTTTGAAGGCTATAAAAGCACCACAGATTGACTACACAATGTAACAAGCTCTCTCCATCCTATGAGTGGGATTAGGTACAAGGAGCAAAGATCACAGATACTGAGAATAGAGGCCTTGTGATTTGGAGTACGCAGGGGAGTATGGGTTATAGAACAAGACATTCTGGCTTAGAGTACAGAGAGATACCAGGAAAGTGAAGCAGAAGTCAAATTTCTCTGACGCCTCAAAGTCTAGCTTCTAAGCCAAGTCAGGAGGGTGTCATCCTCTCCTATTCTCTCCACTTTCAGCTTTCTTCCTACCCTCGGCTCCCTGGCCTTGAAGGCAAAGAAATAATGTTAGTATCAGGGTTTTGGTGTACCTGGTGATAATTTTGCTTATTAAAAATAATAAAGGACAACATGAGTCTCAAATTACAAGCTTTTGGTTTGTGGTTAACAAGAAATGCATCTTTGGGATCTGATGTTGCTTGGTGTGAAGCTTAGTCATGAGGAAAGAGGATTTCTAGTGCTGAAAATACATGTAGAAAAGTGAGGACCGCCTGTGTTTGAGAACAACAGAAATACTAGAAATGAAGATGAAAATGTGACTCTAGTTGAAAAATAGAAGTTAATTTCTTCTGGAAAAAGAAAATAAAGGCGACAAGGTTTAATTTAAAGTTGAGAGGCAGTGGCGCGGTGGCTGCACTGGTGCTAGAGGGCCTAGAGGAGCTATTCCACACTGAAGGTCAGAAACGGTGGCGGTGAGGAGATACCCCTCATCCAAGGTAAGGAGCAGTGGTTGTGCTTTGCTGGAGCAGCCATGAAGAGATACCCCATGCCCAAGGTAAGAGAAACCCAAGTAAGATGGNTGGAAAAGACTCTGATGCTGAGAAGGATTGGGGGCAGGAGGAGAAGGGGACAACAGAGGATGAGATGGCTGGATGGCATCACTGACTCGATGGACGTGAGTCTGAGTGAACTCCAGGAGTTGGTGATGGACAGGGAGGCCTGGCGTGCTGTGCTTCATGGGGTCACAAAAATTCGGACACGACTGAGCGACTGAACTGAACTAGTCATCATATATTACAAGTGTGACTTCATGAAATAACAGGTCTTCGAGTACATTAAAGTTAACTACACTCTTGTATTCTTACTTTGAAGCCAACTTACCACTGGGATAATTTTGTCAGTTAACACAGACAATGGGTGCCTGTACCTTGGTTTTTCAAAGTTTGTATCACCAGTTGTATTAGCTAGGGCTGCCAGAACACAAAATACCACAAGCCAAATGGCTTAGAAAAACAGAAATGCATTGTCTCTCAATTCTGAAGGCTAGAAGTTCAAAATCAAAGTATGGGTAGAGTTGGTTTCTTCTGAAAGCTGTGAGGGAAGGATTTGTTAGGGTTTCCCTCTTGGACTTAAAGCAACGGGTGATGTGTCTAAATTTTCATGTTCATGGGACATTCTCCCCTTGTACATGTCTGTATATCCAAATTTCCCCTTTATATGACACCAGTCATTCCGGGTTAGAGTCCAAACTAATGACCTCATTTTAACTTAATTACATCTGCAAGGACTCTACTTCCAAATAAGGTACTGTGGGTTAGGACTGCAACATATGACTGGGAGGGGTGCACAATTCAACCTCCAACACAAGTCTATGGCAGATTAGCAATAAGACAAGTCAAACGGTACACATGAAGCAAGAAGATAACTGTGTTAAAGAAACCTGTCTTTTAATCTAAACTCCTCAATGAATTCTTGAAGTGGTGCCAACTCTCTATCAATCAAATTGAAATCTTGAACAAATAAAGTACTTAAAGGACACTCTATGACAGGCCTTTTCTGGCAGCTACATCACAGAATCAAAGTGTTGGTAAGAAAGGTGGGCAGTAAACTCTGGACAGATGCTTTAGAAGAGTCTTTACCACAGATATAAGATTTTGTGGAAATGGGACACCAATCTTAGAAAGAAAAAGAGCTTCACAGGCGAGTTCATCTTGAACTCAAGGCATCAAATGGTCAATATATTTTGGAGCAAGACACGTGACTGCTGTCAAAACTAGTACCATCTTCCCAGTGATGTTCAGATCTTGGATCTGCAGCTTGTTTCAGTGCTGAGTTGTGATCTGGCTAAAGAAATCCATAGTGTTAACTGTCATCCATTGATGGAGGTCCTCTTCCTCTGGCAACATGGCAGCTTCCTTCGTGTTCCCACTTCCGACAGTGCTTCTGCAGGTTTTAAGTGTCCGTATTGATGAGCTCCTTCAGCGATGTTCTTGGATTTCAATGTATTAGAGGAATGGCTGCTGAAGGGGAAGCTCTTCTTTTCTTCTTGAGGGTGAGGGTAGAAGTTGGGGAGGGAGAGAATACTGGGTTGCAGTGCAGTCAGTACGCAAAGGCAGCACTTGGGAACCAGGAGGGGCAGACACTCCTCAGTCTGTGGACAGCGAAACGCAGGCTACTGCTACCCTGAGCGGGGGTCAAACTTGGGGCAAAGCCCAGTGCTGCCTGCCCCACACCACCAACCAGAAAAATGGGCCCAGCCGTATTTCAAAAGAAAAGATTCCACTTACACTGCAATTATAATGTCAGACATCAATTATAATGTTTGGACATCAAATAGCCAAATAATATATAATGATGAATTGTCATAAATCATATGAAGGCAAAGAAAGAAATTCTCTAAAGAACCCCAGGAAAATGTGAAAATTCGCTGTATGTCTCAAGAATAAAATGAGATAATGTGTGAAAAGTACTCTGCATAGCATCTGGTGTTCAGTAAATGCTCAATAACATGAGCTATTTTGATATTATGATTTTTCCCTCTAAGTCCAGACACTAAAAGCTTTAAAAAATTATTTTAGCTTTGGCTGCATTGGATCTTTGTTGCTTTGCATGGGCTTTTCTCTAGTTGCAGCAAGAGGGGGTTACTCTTTGTTGTATTGTGGTGGCTTCTCTTGTTGTGAAGCACAGGCTTTAGGTGCACAGGCTTTAGTAGTTGCAGCGCACAGGCTTGGTAGTGGTGGTGCGTGGGCTTAGTTGCACCAGCATGTGGGATCTTCCCAGACCAGGGATTGAACCCATGTCCCCTGCACTGGCAGGCGGATTCTTATATCCACTGCACCACCAGGGAAATTCCTTTAATACTGTCTATATTGAAATGTTTGTTGACTTATAGTGATGGATCCTTCTTAGGAATTCAGAGTCAATTATGTAGTACAGTCAATTCACCAACTTGTTCATCTATCCTTCCATAAAGAAGAATTAAGTATATTCTATGTCACAATTCAAGCTTGTAGTTTCCTCTCTCTGTACCCTAATCACAGCATTCTATCAATGCTATGACTGTCAGACGGAAGTGACAAACTAGATGATGATGTTTGTATTATTTTCTGCCAAGACACAAGAAGTTATAATGTTTATATCTTGCAAAGATCAGACCGGTATCTAAATCATCCTTGCCAGGTTTTATTGTTAGTCATTTCCTTAGGTCTCTGTTCAATCATCCTGCAGTCTTACTATTTTGATTTCCTTCAGCTTGATGCCTGTCTCTCCTCCATTAGGATAGCATTCTTGGCGCATGGCGCTGGAAGGGAGGGTGCCATCATGGGCAGCCTGTGTGCCATTCCAGGAGCATCCCTGGGTGACTGAAAGGGACCCGAGTGCCCACCACTGAGGAGGAGAAAATGGAGTTTCCCTCCAGAATGCGGGGTGGGGTCAGCCACAAGCTTGTGTGGAGATGTGCCTCTGGTCCCTTCTGTCGGCCTCTGCTCATGAATTTCCAGGCAACAAGCAGGTCAGAGAGTCAAGTGATTCAAAATTTTCAGCCTGTGGGGGCTTTGAGGTCCATTTTATCAAGGCCTTCAAAGTTCACTTCAATCGCTTCTACAGTTTCTTCACATCAAGTGGCCACTCAAGTACATCCTTTCCCCTTAGAAGAACGAGCCTTCCATCTCTTTGAGGAGAGCTTTATGAGGAATTTTAAGTGCTACTTTAACTAAGTGGGATCAACATTGACTTGAAACACCCTTATAAACTGGGGAGTAGAGTTTCTATTTATGGAAGGGTTCTCCTAGTCTGTCATAAAGCTGAAGCTGGGGCTGTATCTCCTAAAGAATAATCAACACAATAAAACAGTAAAATAATAATAATAATGAAACCGAGCAGGACCCTATTGTGCCTTCCCCCCACATACTCTGCTTTAGCTCCTCTCTGAAGTACCTGGATAATAGTATTGCATTTGATACACATTTTTTGAGTTGCTTTGCGGAAGCAAAAACTTCCCACCAAATAGAAGATATTACTACTTGATGACCGTGAGCGCAAAGTCCCAGGCCTCCTGGAGCCTAAGGACTGAGAAAGTTAACCCCTGTGACACTACCCTGTTGCTTCCTCATCAGACCATCAGAGAATTGTGCATGATTCCCCAGGCCCCCCCATCTGGCTTTTAAAACTGCTTCCCTTGAAACCGTTCCGGGAGTGTGAGGTTCTTCAGATATGAGCCATCTTATCTCCTTGCATGTCTGCTCAGTTCATAAGTCGTGTTGGACTCTTTTTGACCCCATGGACTGTAGCTCGCCAGGGTACTCTGTCCATGGGATTTCCCAGACAAGAATATTGGAGTGGGTTGACATTTCCTCCTCCATGGGATCTTCCTGACCCAAGGATCGAACTTGTGTCTCCTGAATTGGCAGGTGGATTCTTTACCACTGAGCTACCTGAGAATCATGGC
>SJYA01003331.1:451760-469406 GCA_006410615.1 Neotragus moschatus | reverse complement strand
TTAGAATCATGGCCCACAATGAATCTTTCTCTGTTCCAGACTCTGACATTTCACATTGTTTGGCCTCACTGTGCATGAGGCACATGGGCCTCATTATAAATAATAGCTAAATTTATTAAATCTTTAATACTGTGTCAGTCAAACATGGTGAAAGGTAAAGTAAGTGCTTCAATCATCGACTCATATGATCTCAGCCACACATACATGCAGGATGTATTGTTATCCCCAGATGGGCCAGCTGAAGCTTGGAGAAGTTGCACATCTTGCCCAAGAATCTATTGCAGAGGCCACGTGATCACTGCTGTTTTTCCCTAAAATAATGCTGTATATACATGCACTTCTTTAGAGTTTACAAACTTGTTTGGTTTACACTATTTCCACTTGATTTCCCTCCTGACATATTCACAAGGGTCTGCTCCAACCACATCTTGCCTGCCATCTCTTTCATCAGAGAAAGTAGAAAGCATTATCTTTAGAATACTGTTTACATCATAGAAACAATGAGTTCAAGTCTGGCCCTAATGGCTGCCTCTATAATGTGTTCTGGACCAAGAAAATTTTCTTATCTGGGTAAATGGTGGATTGGGTAGAGAGGCTGATAAGTCTCCAACGTTCCCAAGGAGCCCTCCACACACTCAACACAAACCCCAGTCCTGAATCCCCCTCCTCACTGAAGTCGCAGTGAAGCCAGGCAGAGCCGAAGTGGGAGGTTCCTTGCTGGCCACTAGAGGTCAGCAAGCCACAGCCGAGACGCTCCGAGCTGCAGGGCGCTACTTTGTACACCATGCTGCTGCTGCTGCTGCTTCTAAGTCACTTCAGTCGTGTCCGACTCTGTGCGACCTCAGAGACGGCAGCCCACCAGGCTCTGTCGTCCCCGGGATTCCCCAGGCAAGAACACTGGAGTGGGCTGCCATTTCCTTCTCCAATGCATGAAAGTGAAAAGTGAAAGTGAAGTCGCTCCATGAGGCCGCAGGAAAATGTTGCTAGAATGTTTTTAGAAGGAAAAACACCCCATATATGTTCAGTGCATACTACTGAGATGCCTCTGGTTCTTAAGGCTTCCAGAGACCTCCCAGAGTGTAAGCCTTAAGGAAAGTAAACAAATAGAGAAGGCGTGTCTCTGGGATGTCCATCTGAGTCTTCCAAATGCCCTATGCTTTCCATTTTATCATAAAATTTCATTTTCTCCACCCCCTTAGCTATTTGGAACAAAACACAACCTCAAGTGTTCTCTTCTGTTTCTTTAATAATTTGTTTTCTTGAAAGCAATAATGTCCCACACCATCTTCACTTCTCCTGAGGTTACACACCCGTTCTCTCCCTGTTTTTCTTTCCCCTGCTCAGTCCTCTCTTTCCCTTTGTGTTGCATTTCTGGAAAGGAATGAACACTCCAGGAGCAGATAATTCACTCTGGCTGTTTCACCTCCCACCTGGGGGCTGATGACTTACAGATCTGTTCTCTCTGGCCCACACCTCTCCTGCAAGCATCAAAGATCTATTTCTCACTGTTAGACATCTGCATGTATGTGGATCCTCAAGGACTGCAACTCAATCAGACTGAACACGAGATGGCACTGTTTGAAATGATCCCACCACAAACATACTTGCAAATATTTGCCTTTATAGAGAGTATCTTTGAAATGATACACCAGAAACCAATAAAGGTGGTTACAGTGCCAGGAGCAGGACAGCCAGGGGACAAGGCTGAAGAAAAACTCACTTCTCTCTAGCCTTTTGAACCCTTTGGATATCATATAATGTGCATGGAGTACCTACTAAAAAAAAAAGTTATCATATAAACATTTTAATGTTTATGTCATCTAGAGTTTTGCCAAGCTCAGTGTTTTTCTTCTGCCATGGGCTCCCTGGGTAAGTAAGTTTACTTTCAGTTTCAACCACCAGCTATGAGCTGGTGACTTACAGATCTGTTATCTCTGGCCCACCCCTGCTGCAAGCTTCAAAGTTCCACTTCTCACTGTCACACATTGGTCTGTGTCTCTGACACCAGAACCTCAAACACCATGTCTCCTGTACCACATTCACCATCTTCCAGCACCTGACCTTGAGGAAGGCCCTCGATAAATCCTGATGAATTGAAGGACAAAACTGCTGCTGCTCTTCCTGAGTTGTCTGTCACAGCTGCCAAAGCCCCCTCACAACCCCCTCCTGTCTCACCCGGTCTCCACCAGAACTAGGGCTCATTCCTTCCCTCCTTCCAATGAATATTCAGGACTGATTTCCTTTAGGATAGACAGGTTGGATCTCCTTGCAGTCCAAGGGACTCTCAAGACTCTTCTCCAACACCACAGATCCACTGAGTCAAAAGATCTGGGGGTGGGGTCTCAGCAATGTTTTATTAACTTATCTTAATTGGAAGCTAATTACTTTACAATATTGTAGTGGTTTCTGCCATACATTGACATAAGTCAGCCATGAGTGAATATGTATCCCCCTGTCCCAAACCCTTCTCCTACCTCCCTCCCTCCCCATCCCATTCCACTGGCTTTGAGTGCCCTGTTTTTGCATGGAACTTGGACTGGTCATCTATTTCACGTATGGTAATATACATGTTTGAGCATTCTTTGGCATTGCCTTTGGGATTGGAATGAAAACTGACCTTTTCCAGTCCTGTGGCCACNCTCTGCACCTTCTCCCCATCAAGAGGGCACCTGTGGCCTATGTGAACAGCACAAGTCCCGTGCTGGGGCTTTATTGGCTTTCTGCATAAACCAAGGAACATCAACCTCTTTCTCTCCTCTATTTTCTTATCTGCAACATTCTTTCTTTATCTCTCTCTAAATCTCTCTCACCGATGCCATCTTCCCTGAGGGTACCCCTGGATCCTGCTGGGGCTGGACCCCAGCAGGGAACCACAACTGCTGAGCCCATGTGCCCCAACTACTGAAGTCCAAGCAGGCAGAAACTTGTACAGATTTCATCTGATCAAATAGAGTTGACCAAGAGGCTGAATTTTTAAAGGGGAAGAGGTAAGAAAGAACTGATGATTTTGGGGGCTGTGGTCAGCACATTGTTGTTCCATGTGCCCTCAGTTCTCCTGAGGCATGTGGGATCATAGTTCCCAGACCAGAGATCAAACCCGTATCCCCTGTATTGGAAGGCAGCTTCTTAACCATTGGACCACAAGGGAATTCCCTGTAATTTTCATATGAAATCTTTTTTTTTAAACTGGAAAATTTATTTCTGCATAGTCACAAAATGATTAAAAGTTCAGTCTTCTCCCCATTCTGCAAGAAGATCCCAGGAGGCCACACTGAAGTCAGGAATAGGCTGATTTCGAGCCACCAGGCATGGGGTACAGTTGGGCACAGTCTGCAGTTAGCTAATGGAAAGGTGAGGTCAGTATCCTTCTGGGTGTTTCATCACCTCACCCCTGGTTCTACATGTTAGTTACCCTGGGCTTGGGCTCTGCCATACTTCTAGTCCACTCTCCAGGGAGATTTTCCACTCCCATGACCACAACACAATCTATATAGGCTGATGTCTCCCATAGGTCTGTTTCTAAAGCTGACATCCACTCTGAACTCCAGACTCATTTTTCTGGCTACCTGCATGGTAGTTCCACTTGGATGTCTAATATGCATCTCTGACTTTACATGACTTGCCTTCTGCAACCTTCCATCCCAGGTGTGCTCCCTGGCTAAAGACCCCATATTAATAAATAACACAACCATCAATCCAGGTTAAATTAGAAGTTAGATTGATTTCTTCATATCTCATTCTTCCTCTCTGGTCCATGAAGAAATCTTGTATCCAAAATCCATCTGCAATGTGTCTACATCTCTTCATTTCTTCATCCTCCACTCCAGTTCAACCACCATTGTCTTTCACTTGGACCAGCTGTGATACCTGCTAACTGGTCTTCCAACTTCAACCTCTCCCCCTCTGCATTCTTCAATGCAGCCAGTACCACTGACTTCATATTCAGGGGGATTCATTCTACTTTATATTCAATATCACAAATTGACCTTTATTCATGAGCTTATATTTTTCAGCCCTTCTATTGAGGTAAATTTTGAGTGGTACCATGTTACTTTATTGCAGGGTGGTGCAGTTCAAGTAAAAAATCACACGGGGATGTTTTATAAGGGTAGCATCCATGCTCAACAGTGGTGACCACAGGAATTGTGTGTCTAGGAAAGCCAGCCCTGCTACCCTTGGATTGTCACTGTAGCCCAGGGTGAGCTTGTCAGAGAGGAACTCTGCTGTGCCTGCATCCAGGGCCACCATCTTGCTACTCAGAGGTCTGCTTCAAACAAAATGAAGACCCCTTTATTTCATTCCCCTCACAGTCGCATTCCCTTCACTGTTTCTGGGGATCAATCCCAATCATGATTTTCAGGCCATGTTTTTATAGCTCATTTATTCATAGGCACCCACATTCACCAGGGGCTCACCTCACCCATGCCCACCCCATGTACCACATTATTTATTAGGGGAAGGTACATTTTGTATTGTTGAGGGTCCAATGGGTCCCCTTCTTCCCTCCCTCTGTGAAGATCCTGAGCTGCCTGTAGACAGGGCATTGGCAGCTCAAGAGACTCTTGGACACCTGTTTTAAAACTTGAAAGGTTAAGAGTTTCCATGCATGAATCAACAAGAGACCTTTATTTGTTTAGGAAGAAATTTATTTATTGGGAGAACTGGCAACACTGAAAGAAGGAAAACTTAAGTGAACTCATTCTGCAAGAGCAGTACTGCGGTCTGCATGGCAGGCAGGGTGACCTTGGGCAGTCACCCAGGACTTGGAGAAAGTCCAGGCGAGGCTCAGTCCTTCTTGTCACTGTCACCCAGGATAAGCTTGTCAAAGACTTACTCTGACAGACCACCTTCCAGGGACCCCTTGTTGCTCAGGATGCTGACATGGTCTCCTAGCTCCTTGATGAACTCGACCTGCTGGTCCAGGTGGCATGTCTTCAGGAAGTGGCACACTTGGGCATCTCTTCTGTCAGTGGACAGCTGGTGCAGGTTGAGCAGGCTCTGGATGATGCACTTTTCCAGGTGCAGGGTGTCCTGCATGGCCTGGAGACCACTCTCCCACTCTTGGGTCTTGGGGATTCTTATGTCCAGGAAGGAGAAGCTACCTCCACACCAGTTCTGTAGCAACATCAGGCTCTTGGTAGTCTCGCTGTGCTCCTGGGAGCGGAGCAGGAAGAAGCAGGAGAAGTGCTTCAAGGCCACATGGTGGTGGTGGTGCAGGGATCAGGCCCTGGCCAGGCACTGGAAGGAGGCATGGAGCCCCAGGGCAGCATGACTGTTGCATTCGTGGTGGTAGTTCTGGCACACCTGCGAGGCAACTGACCATCCAGAAGGTGGTATCAGATGAGGGAGACCAGCAAGACCATCTGGAAGACATCTCTGATGAGGAAGGTGTGACAAGGGCAACAGCAGGTGCAGACATGCTGGCTGCCTCCTTGGAGCCTTCTCATAGTGACACATGATGGCGGACAGAGGTGGGTTCTGGGACACAGGGCAAGTGGCTGGGTATGGGCTCTGGGATGGAGAGGAAATGGCAATCATTGTGCACGGTGAGTACCTGAGAAGATTCGGTAGATCAGTGCTTCTCAAACTTTACCTTCCACATGAATCACTAGGGATTCCATTCAAATACAGATTCTGATTCACTTGGTCTGGGGTCCAGCTAGGAATCTGCATTTCTAGCAAACTCCCAAATGAAGCCAGTATTCTTGGTGTCAGGGAGCTTACTTTGAGTAGTGAGAATTTAGAGCCCTCAGCATGGAATGAAGGGATGGGACTATGAGACGAGAGGACAGGTGTGGATCCTGTTGAGACAAGCAAGATGTGGAAGACTTTCCTCTCTATCATGTAGCATCCCTTCCTCTCGACTTGGCAAGTTGTTGAGATTGTTATTCAGTCTCTAAGGCATGTCCAACTCTTTGCAACCCTGTGGCTTGCAGCAGGACCAGTTTCCCTGTCCTTCATTATCTCCTGGAGTTTGCTCTGACTCATGTCCATTGAGTCAGTGATGCCATCCAACCATCTCACCCTCTGTCATCCCCTTCTCCTCCTGCCTTCAATTGTTCCCAGCATCAGTGTCTTTTCCAATGAGTCGGCTCTTCCCACTGGAGTTCCGTATCAGTCCTTCCAGTGAATATTCAGGACTGATTTCCTTTAGGATTTACCAGTTTGATCTCTTTCCTGTCCAAGGGACTCTCAAGACTCTTCTCCAACACCACAATTTGAAAGCATGAATTCTTCGGCACTCAGCCTTCTTTATTTCAACTCTCACATCCATACATGACTACTGGAAAGACCATAGCTTTGACTATACAGACCTGTACAACAAAGCAACCCACATAGCCCTGCATCACATTAGCTGCTTCCTGTACACAGACAGTGGGGAGTACTTGTTAATTAGATGAACAGGTTCAGTAAGCCTAGGTTGGTTAAATGATCTCATGATACATTAGATATCATATAAACTATTTCAGTACCAAAGAAATCTAACTTAGAAAGCCTAGGTGGCCTGACCTTTGTGATCTCTCACTTAATCTTTCAGGACTCTGCTTATCTTCTTGTCCAATAGTTAGTTTATCCAGTCCTGTGAGTCCGGCATTCTCAAGATGTTGGCTCCCCTAGGTTTATTTATAGTACTGTTATCTCACCTTGTTACTCAACCATAGGATTCACTCCCCCAAAACACAGTGAAACCAATCTACTGGCACAGGTTGTAATAAGGGAAAGTATAGTCTTTATTGCAGGCCAGGCAAGGAGAACCAGCAGCTCATGCTGAGAAGACCCCAGCTCTCCAGTTGCTTTCACCAGAAGGTTTTTAACAACAATGTGAGGCAAAGGGTCTCCGGGTGCATGATCAACTCATGCTCAATTCTCTGATCTATTGATGGCGAAGTAACAGGGTGATATTTTCAGAAATCTCAGTTATGAACCTTCTGGTTTCAGCAGGTCTGCGTTATACATTCTTGTGGTCAGCATGTAGTTAACTCTTTCTACATGGTGGGGTTTTAGTAACTGCAAGACAACTCAAGGACATATCTCAGAATATTATATAAAGCCCTTGAGAAGAAACTGAAGGTATTTTAATGGCTAAACTATTATTTGCTCTTGGCTGAGTGTTTTCATTTGTTTCTGTACATTCTCACTTCTTTGATTAAATTTGCTGTAAGCTTTTTTAGGAACAAGAGGTGGAAGGGGCACACAGGGATCTAACCCCAGAAACGCCCTACAGAGCAGTGTTTGATTTCCACATGAGCTTCAATTTCAGTTTTCTGGCTGCCTGCAAGGCATTTCCCCTTTCAAATCTAATAGGCATCTGAGACTTACATGACATGCCTTCCCACATCCTTTTGGTCTCCCTGTTAACGTTCCCAGATTAATTAATAGCAATACTTTCAACCCAGGTGATCAAGTGCAAAACCTGGAATGGAGATTATTTCCCACCATTTCCCATTTTTCTCTTCTGTCCCTTAAGCAAATCTTGTCTCCAAAATCTGTCTGGAACATGCGAAGATCTCATTTCCTCAGCAACTACTCTATTTCCAGCCACCACTGTGTCTCTGCCCTGCTACCATGTCTCCTAATTTGTCACCCAGCCTCAACTCACCCTCACTCACCTACTTTCTTTAAAGGGGTCAAAATCACTGGCTTAACATTCGGGGAGTCTTATTTTATTTTTTATTCAGAAACAAAACTTTGACCTTAACCTTGACCACATATTTTTCAGCCCTTCTCTTGAAGTAGTTTGAGTTTTCTGGTATGATTACTTTACTGGAAGAAAGGGTACAATGGAAGCAGGGAAAATATGTGTGTATGTGTGTGTGAGAGAGAGTTGGACCATAAATTGCCAAGTGCCAAAGAACTGATGCTTTCGAACTGTGGTGCTGGAGAAGACTTTTGACAGTCCCTTGGACTGCAAGAAGATCAAACCAGTCAATCCTAAAGGCAGTCAACCCTGAATATTCAATGGAAGGACTGAACCTGAAGCCCCAATACTTTGGCCACCTGATGTTGAAAGGTTGTTGTTGAATCACAATGCCGGGATTCTTGGCCCCCGGAGAAGAATTCAATCCAGGACCAGAGACAAGGCTTGATCGCTCAGAGCTTTTGTGTAATAAAGTTTTATTAAAGTATAAAGGAGATAGAGAAAGCTTCTGACATAGGCATCAGAAGGGGGCAAAAAGAGTACCCCCCTGTTAGTCTTCAGCTGGATGTTATATAGTCACAAGCAGCCTGTTAATGAAAGAAAGGAATGTCTCAAAACTCAGAATGGCACCAGGCTCTTCACCCATAAGATGTCTTTTGGGATAATCTTTGCACCAAATGGTTTATCTTGGGCCATAAAATGATTAACTTGAATCTTGAGGAAGTGCAGATCACCATACAAATAGTTTCATTTGCATGGATTAGAGGAACAATATTGGAGTATAGCATACTGGTTTATCAAGTAGGTTCTGAGCCAAAAGGTGGAACCCAATTGAAGACAGAGTTTGGGGTAAATGCAGAGTATATTAGCATAGCTTAAGGTAAATATTTCCATAAGAAAAAGGCATTGGTTAACTTCAGGTGGAACCAGGTGTCACTATGGCAACACAGAATTTTAAGAGAAATCTCCTTTTAAATTTGTATAGAGAAGGAAAAAATATCCCTAGTTTTCTTTCCTCCTGCTGCTTAAGAGAGATAAAAATGTCTGACACTTGCAGGCTATATCCTCCGTTTGGAGACCCCTGGCCCTCCTGCCTGTTACCCTCTCAATGTGAAGAGCTGACTCATTAGAAAAGATCCTGATGCTGGGAAGGATTGAAGGCAGGAGAAGAGGGTGGCAGATGATGAGTTTGTTAGCATCACCAACTCAATGGACATGAAGTTGAGCAAACTATGGGAGGTAGTGGAGGACAGGGAAACCTGACATGCTGTGGTCCATGGTGTTGCAAAGCTGGACATGACTTACAGACTGAACAACAATATATATGATAGATGTTTTTAAGGGCAATATGCATGACTAGCATAGTGAGCTAGGATGTTACTCCTGTGTCTACAGGGAAGTCAGCCTATGGCTTAAGTACCAATATGAATGTTGTCTAGGGAGACACTGTTAAAGACGGACCATGCCATACCTGTTTAGGACACCACATGCTACTCAGAAGCAATAGACTTCAACATTTGCATAATCTATTGAGCTAAAGGTTTTCAGGTAAAGTTGAAGACTCCCTTATTTTACTCCCTGTCTAACCTCCTTCACTTCTCACTAAGAGACAGCCAGTATTTTGAATGCCGTACTATGGTGTTTATATATAAAACTGTGGAAAATTCTGAAAGAGATGGGAATACCAGACCACCTAACCTGCCTCTTGAGAAATCTGNGCCGCCTACATTTGGAACTTGGAGCCTTAACTAGTGAACCACCAGGGATTCTAGGATCTGTAATGTTAAACCCATACCTTATGAATTTCTTGTTAGGGGTTTGAGTGAATAATTTCTGCTGAAGAAAAAGAATCATAAAAAATGAGTTTGTACTTTGTGGCTAATTGCTTTTGGGTGTATGTGACATGGATATAAAATATTATATCCTTCTAATTATATAAATGTTACAAGGAAAAGCTGGGGCTGGGGAAAGTGTTTGTGGAACATGCTTTCCTTGCTCTTTGCCATTGCTGGGCTGATTGGAAGTTAAACTCTTTGAATATTGAGAACTGTAAATGCTCATAGGCTTCCCTAGGGGCTTAGTGGTAGGTTTGATCCGTGGGTTGTGAATATCCCCTGGAGGAGGAAATGGCCACCTGCTCCAGTATTCATACCTGGGAAATCCCGTGGATAGAGGAGCCTGGTGGGCTCAGTCCATGGGGTCACAAAGAGTTGGATATAACTTAGTAACTAAACAACAATACATCTTGATAAGTGATGATTTTTGCCTATTGGGATCTCTGGTAAAAGGGAGGCAACATGAAAGAGAAGCAGTCTCCAACTGGAGATACAATTTTAGAGTTTTCAAATACAGTTTTTAATTTTAAAAATTAATTTTATTGAAATATAGTTGACTTACAGTGTTTTGTTAGTTCCAGGTGATGAGCAAAATGATTTATTTATACACATGCACATATCCACTCTTTTTTAGATTATTTTCTCATAAAGGTTATTACAGAGTTTTGAGTAGAGTTCCCTGTACTATACAGTAGAGCCTTGTTGGTTATCTATCTTATGCAGTATATAGTGTGTGTATGTTCATCCCAGTCTCCTGACTTATCCCTCTCCCCCACATTTCCCTTTTGGTAGCCATAAGTTTTTTTTTATACATGTAAGTCTCTTTCTGTTTTGAGAATAAATTAATTTGTACCTTTTTTAAGAAAAAAATAAGATTCTACATATGATTGATAACGTATGAAATTTATCTAGGTTCATCTTTGTTGCTGAAAATGGCATTATTTTGTTCTTTTTTTTTCTGACCGAGTAATATATTTCATTGTGGGCTTCCCTGTTGGCTCAGCCTTAAAGAATCAGCCAGCCAATGCAGGAGACATGGATTTGATCCCTGGGTGGAGAAGAGCCCTTGAACAAGGAAATGGCAACCCACTCCAAGATTCGTGCCTGGGAAATCCCATGGACAGAGGGGCTTGGCAGGCTACAGTCCATGGGGTCGCAAAGAGTCTTACATGAGTTAGCAACTAAACAACAATGGCAGCAACAATATTTCATTTTATATATGTACCACATATTCTCTATCCATTCTTCTGTTGATGGATATATGGTTGCTTCCATGTCCAGCTGCAATGAACAATGAGGTGCACGTGTCCTTTCGGATTATGGCTTTCTCCATTACATGCTCAGGAGTGGGACTGCTGGATCATATCGTAGTTCCTACCTTAAGTTTTCAGGAACCTCCATACTGTTTTCCATAGTGGCTATATCATTTACATTCCCACCAACAGTGGAGGAGGTTTCTCTTCTCTCTATATCCTCTCTAGCATTTATTGTGTGTATACTTTTTGTTCATGGCCATTCTGATCAGTATGAGGTCAAAATGATCAAAACTACCTCCTTGTAGTTTTGATTTGCGTTTATCTGATATTTAGTGATGTTGAGCATCTTTTCATGTCTTTGAAGAAATGTCAATTTAGATCTTCTGCTCATTGTTTGTTTGCTTTTTTGACATATAGCTGCATGAGCTGATTGTATATTTTGGAGATTAGTCTCTGTTGCTCACTTCATTTGAGAATATTTTCCCTTATTCTGTGTGCTGCCTTTTTAAAATTTTTTGATGATTTCCTCTGCCCTGCAGAAGCTTATAAGTTTTATTAGATCTTCTTTGTTTATTTTGATTTTTATTATTCTAGAAAGCATATCAAAAAAGATATTACTGTGAGTTATGTCATAGAGTGTTCTGCCTAAGTTTTCCTGGAAGAGTTATATAGTGTCCAGTCTTACATTTAGGTCTTTGATCAATTTCAAGTTTATTTTTGTATATGATGTTAGAGAATGTTTTAATGTAATTCTTTTATATGTAGCTGTCCAATTTTCCTTGGAACCCCATATTGAAGATACTGTCTTTTCTACATTGTATATTCTTGCCTCCTTTGTGGTAAATAAATTGACCATAGCTGTGTGAGTTTAAATGAAATTTTCAGTTGTTAGCGAGCTCTTACGAAATCAGATGTCTGACCCTTAAAAGTTGATGATTTTCCCACCTGGCATGTCGATTTTTTAGTGAATCAGTTTCAACTGTAAGACTGATAAGGCAAGTGAACTTAGGAAAACTCTGCTATTGTAGTGTAAAAACAGCCAGATGTAACAGCACCCCAGTGACAGTCTGTCATCAAATAAGCATGGCTGTGTTCCAATACAATTGTATTTAGGGCTGTTGAAATTTAAATTTTAGAAAAAATTTTACATGTCATCCAGTACTGCTCTTTTAACATTTTCCAATCATTTAAAAATACAAAATTCATTTTCAGCTCGTGGGCTGTACATAAATAGATGGTGGGTCAGATTCAGGTTGTAAGCCATTGTTTGCTAACCTCTGTTTCTGATAACATGTATACTTTGAAAACTGTAGAAATGAATTACTACAGCCAAATAAAAATTTACAATTGAAACTGATGAATGTAGTAAAGAATCACAGATGGTACATCATCATGCAGCTTATTATACTGCACATGGTTCCAAATCCTTATCTGACTCTCAGTTTATATATAGCTGTGTCAATACCAGTTGCCACTGGAGAATTTGTTCCCAAATTGAAAAATTATTCCACAAGATTTAAGGCCTACCAAGTCACAAAAAATAGAGTCTAATTCAGTGGCCATTTCTGTAGAATGAGACACAGTTCTAGATAAATATTGAGATTGCTGTAATAAATTTGTTTGCAAGAAGAAAGGAAGACATATGTTACTGTGTTAAATCATTTCATGATAATTGCTTGACATTTGTAATTTATTGAGTTTATAGCTTTGAATTGTATATGATTTGATGTTCAATAGTGTCATTTGTGAACTTTATAGAGAATGACTTTGCATTTTTTATATTTGTTAGGACTTGAGAAATAAGTACTACAGTGACAAACAAATAACTCAAAATGGATCAACAGGCCTAGTGGCAAAGTACAAAATTGGAGGTATTCTTACCTCTCTAGAATGGAAAAGGTGCTAAAATTAGGAGATTCACTGTTAAGAAAGCATGTGGAGAGAAAGCCAAGGCTGTCCCTGTGCAACAGAGAGAAGATGAAACAAAGGAATGTCACAAGGTTTTCAAATCCTATATGCAGGAAACAGGCTAATACAACTACTCAGATACAAACATATGCTACCCTTTAAGAAAAAAGAAGAATAGCTTTAAGAGAAGAATCTTGGGCTCAGAGCATGGAGTCTTCAGCGCAGAAGGGGAAATCTTGACCCACAAAAAATTCCTCCTAGGCCTGGCAGCCTAATGAAATATCCATACTGGGCTTTGAAATTGCTTGGAANTGTTTTTATATACTTCAATTTCTGAATCTTATGGATGTTTTACTACTTATAAAACTGAACACAAAGAAATCCACTCTTCCAGAGAAGTAAAAGAAGCACAGATAACTCTTTCAGGAAGGCTAATTTTGACTTTAAAGTGTGCCAGGTGAGGATGAACAGACCTATGTGTTTAGTGAGCACCAAGTATAGATGTGTATAAGAGACAGTGTCTAAAGCTCTTAGACTTGATTTGTTCCAGCATTGTTTTTTGAAAAGACATAGCTAGTTTTCTGGGCTTCCCTGGTGGCTTAATGGTAAAGAATCCACCTGCCAATATAGGAGACACAGGTTTGATCCTTGGTCTGGGAAGATCCCCTGGAGAAGGAAATGGCAACCCACTCCAGCATTCTTGCAGGGAAATCCCATGGACAGAGGAGCCTGATAGGCTACAGTCCATGGGGTCGCGAAAGAGTCAAGCACAGCTAGACGACAACTTGTTTTCTAGTTTTACAGGTATAGAGATGGACAAGCATGTTGTCCTAAGATGGGTCATATGCAGAGTCTCACTCTCTGATTTAGATAATGCTGATAATTAGATTTTGGACTTCTAAACTCATTATATTTATANTGGGGTCGCGAAAGAGTCAAGCACAGCTAGACGACAACTTGTTTTCTAGTTTTACAGGTATAGAGATGGACAAGCATGTTGTCCTAAGATGGGTCATATGCAGAGTCTCACTCTCTGATTTAGATAATGCTGATAATTAGATTTTGGACTTCTAAACTCATTATATTTATATGAAATTTTGGACTTGAGTTTACACTGTAAAGGATTAAGATTCAATGGGATGTTGGGATGGATGAATGTATTTCACATGTGACGTAGATGTGAACCTTTGGGGCCAGAAGGAAGACTATGGTAAGCTGAAAATTACACTATCAAAAAATAATCTACATATGAATCTCTGAAACCTATGAATGTAATCTTATATGGAAAAACTAAGACTGTCTTTAGATGTGGTTACTTTTAATATCTTGAGATGGGACTATTAGGCTGGATTATCTAGGTGGGCTCTGAATGCAGTCAGACACAACCACTTAAGAGGGAGATAGAGGTTTCACACTCAGAGAGGAAAATGTAATGGGCAGATAGAACAAAGATTTGAAGATGATGGCCTTAAAGACTGGAGGGATGCAGGCAGAAGCCAAGGAAAGCTAGCAGCAAACAGAAGGTGCAAGGAGAAAGGGAGATTCTCCCCTGGATCCTCTGGAGCATATATATAGTAGCTGACACCTTGATTTGGGCCTAATGAACATATTTTGGTGCTTCTGGCCTCCAGACCCCTAAGAGAATAAGTATGTGGTTTTTGTTTTATGGTGGGAGTGGTGGGGGGGCCGGTTATCAGTTCAAGGCAATTCGTTACCACAGCCCTGGGAGATTATTTAAAGTGGAAGCAATCCAAATGCCCATCAGATGATGAATGGATATAGAAAGTGTGATATTACCATCTAACAGAATATTATTCATTAATAAAAAGAATAAAGTAATAATGTGTCCTACAACATGAATGGCCCTTGAAAACATGCTGAGTGAAAGAAGCCAAAAAGGAACACATTGTACAGTTCCATTCATATGAAATGTACAGAACAGACAAATCTATAATACACAGAAAGCAAATTAGTAATTGCCTAGGACTGGGCAGGTAGGGATATTGGGAAATGCTGCCTAAGTGGAGTGAAGTTTATTTGGGGGACAATGAAAATATTCTAAAATTTATGATGGATGTATAACTATGAATATACTAAAAGTTCTTGGATATAAATTCAGAGGGTGAATTATATGGTATATGAATCATACCACAGTAAATCCATTTTTTCAAAAGAAGGCTCTAAAGTGTGCTGAGAAAAAGGCATGAAATTATATTGAGAAAGACAAGTCCCATGATCTGCAGTGTCAAGCAGGGAAACAAGGAGAGCTGATGGTATAATTCCAGTCTAAGAGTCAGCAACCTCAATATCCAGTAGGAGCTAATGTTTCAGTTCAAGTCCAAAAGAAAGAAAAATCCCCCCTCTTTAAAGAAGGATCAGCCTTTTTGTTCTAGTCAGACCTTCAATTGATTGGATGAGGCTCACCCCCATTAGGGAAATCAATCTGCTTTATTTATTTATTCTACTGATTCAAAGGTTAATCTTACCCAGAAACACCCTCAGGGACACACTCATAATATTTGCCCAAATATCTGGGCATCCCTTGGTCCAGTCAAGTTGACAAATAAAATTAAATGTTATGCAAGTTCTTTGTCATAGATACATATTGTAATATTTTCCCACTTGCAATTTGTCTTTTAGTTTTTAATTTTAATCAAGTCCATTTGATAACCTTTTTTCTTTTCACTTGTATGTATTGGATCACTCATATGCAATGGATCAGCATGTCCATTCCTGCAAAAATATAGTAGCCTTTTCCCAGTAGCATTGGGAAATGCTAGCTAAGTGGAATGAGGTTTATTTGGGGGACAGTTAAAATATTCCAAAATTTATTATGATACACTTTCTATTGGGATTTTGAGAGATTGCATTGAATCTGTGAACTCTTTGGGAAACTGTTACCATATTTACAATATTAAATATTTCAATAAATGAACAAGAAATGTCTTCTCATTCATGAGCTAGTTTAAATTATTTTAGCAATGTTTGTAGTTTTCACAGTAAAAGTCTTGCACCTCCTTGGTTAAACTTATTCTTAAGTATTTTTTTTCTTTGTGATGCTCTTAGTGGAGTTATTTTCTTAATTTCCTTTTCAGATTATTCATCAGGTACAGTACAATTTATTTTTGTGTGTTGAAGCTGTGCTCTGCAATTTTCCTGAAAGTATTACAATTTTTGTTCTTCAGGATTCTCTTTATATAAGGTTGTGTCGTCTGTGAATAGAGATAGTTTTACTCCTTCCATTTCAATTAGGATGTCTTTTTCTTCTTGCCTAAATGGTAAGGCTAGAATGTCTGGTTGAATGGAAATAGCAAAAGCAAGCATCCTTTTCTTTTTCCTGACCTAGAGGGGAAACTTTTGTTGTTTCACCATTGAATATGGTGTTAGCTTCTAGTTTTTAAAGCTACCCTTTATCATATTAAGGAAGTTCCCTTCTCTTTATAGCTTGTTGAGTATTTTAATATTGAAATGCTATTCAATTTTGTCAAATATTTTTGCATCTGTTGAAATGATTGCATGCTTTTTCTCCCAATCATTCTGTTAGTATGATTAGTTGATATTTGTGTATTACATCAACCTTGCATTCCTAGGGAAAATTCTACTTGGCCACAGTATATAATACTTTTAATATCCTGCTGCATTCAATTTGCTAGTACTCTGTTGAGAGTGTTTATATCTGTACTCATAAGGGATTTTGTTCTGTAGTTTTCTTTTGATGTCTGTATCAGACTTTGGTATCAGTTAATACTCATCTTATAGAATAAGTTAAGAATTGTTCCTTTTATTTTTTGGAAGAATTTAGAAAGAATTGGTATTCTTCTTTAAATGTTCAGTAGGATTCATCCTGGACTTTTCTTTGAATCAATAATAAATAGCCTCTCAACAATCATTTTACTGGTTACTGATTTTTGCAGATTATTTCTTCTTGATTAAGTTGTGGTAGTGTGTGTTTCATGTAATTTGTTTCATCTAGGTTATCCCACATTTGTTGACACAATTGTTCATTGCATTATGTTAGATACTTTATTTTTTGTAAAATCAGTAGTGATGTCCCCATATTCATTCCAGGTTTTAGTTATTTGTTTCTCCTACTTCTTTAGTTTGTTACTGTTGATATTTTAAGGAAAGAACTATTAGTTTCATTGATTTGCTTCTTTGTTTTCCCATTCTCTACTTCATATATCTCCTCTCTAATCTTTATTATTTCCTTCTTTGTGCTAGCTCTTCCAGTTTCTTAAGGTGTAAAGTAATATTTGAAACCTTTATTTTTAAATTTAGTCTCTTAAGTTATACATTTTCCTCTAAGCAAGGCTTTACATGCATTCCAGTCATTCTTGTGATTAATAACAAGGGGAGACTTACTTCTGCAGTTTTTCTATTTATTTTCTGTATATCTTATGTTGTTCCTTGTTCCCTGTATTGCTAATTTCTTTTATGTTTGATTTTTTGTAGTGACCCATTCTGATTCCCTCTCATTAATTTTCTGTGTATATTTTAATTTACTTTTTAAATGATTACCTTGCAGATTGCAATTAATATCTGCAATGTAGAGCAATGTATTTTGAATTAGTAGTAAATTAGCTTCAATAGTGCACAAAATATGCTACTACACAATTCCATACTCCCCCCTTTATGTTGCTGTAACAAATTATATATATATATATATATATATATATATATTGTGTTCCCATTAGTATACATTTATGACAAACTTTTATGACTTTTTAAATATCCTAGAAGATACAAGGAGTTCTAAGTGAAATATACAATAATAGTGGCTTTTATATTTATTTATGTAGCTACTTTTAACAATATTCTTCATTTCTTCTTATGGGTTCTAGTTATTAATAGTATCTATAAATAAATAAAGATATAGTCAATTCCATTAGTAATTAGAAAAATTTTTAAAAAAATCACAATAAGGTACTACTTAACACCTAGTAGAACGGCTGTGATTTAAAGTAAATAGGCAGTTTTGTGTATTTCCAAAGCATTACAGAAATTGGAT
>SJYA01003331.1:436774-451607 GCA_006410615.1 Neotragus moschatus | reverse complement strand
ATTGGATCCTCATGCATTGCTGATGGAAATGAGAGATTATGTGGACATTTTGGGAAACAGATTGGCAGTTTCTTTTTTTTAATTAATTTATTTTCAATTGAAGGATAATTACTTTACAGAATTTTGTTTTTTTTCTGCCAAATCTCAACATGAATCAGCAATAGATATGCCTATGTCCCTTCCCTCTTGAACCTCCCTCCCCATCCCACCCCTCTAGGTTGATACAGAGCCCCTGTTTGAGTTCCCTGAGACATACGGCAAATTCCTGTTGCCTATCTATTTTACATATGGTAATGTAAGTTTCCATGTGACTCTCTTCATACATCTCATCCTTTCCTCCCCTCTCCCCATGTCCATCAGTCTGTTCTCTATATGTTTCTCCATTGCTGCCTTGCAAATAAATTTATCAATACCATCTTTCTTGACTCCATATATATGTATCAGTATACAATATGTTTTCTTTCTCTTTCTTACTTATTTCACTCAGTATAATAGGCTCTAGGTTCATCCACTTCATTAGAACTGACTCAAATGTGTTCCTTTTTATGGCTGAATAATATTCCATTGTATATATATACCACAACGTCTTTATCCATTTGTCTGTTGATGGACATCTAGGTTGCTTTTATGTCCTAGCCATTGTAAATAGTGCTACAATGAACATTGGGGTTCATGTATCTTTTTCAATTTTGGTTTCCTCAGGGTATATGCCTAAGAGTGGGATTGCTGTATCATAAGGTGGTGTTATTCCTAGTTTTTAAGGAAACTCCATATGGTCTTCCATTGTGGCTTTATCAATTTACATTCCTACCAACAGTGCAAGAGGGGTCCCTTTTCTCCACACCCTCTCCAGCATTTATTGTTTGTAGACTTTTTGATGATGGCCATTCTGACCAGTGTGAGATGATATCTCTCTATAGTTTTGATTTGCATTTCTGTAATAATGAGCTATATTGAGCATCTTTTCATGTGTTTTATCTGTATGTCTTCTTTGGAGAAATGTCTCTTTAGGTATTTTTCCCACTTTTTGTTTGTGCTGTTTGTTTTTCTGATATTGAGTTGTATGAGCTGCTTGTATATTATGGAAGTTAATCCTTTGTCAGTTGTTTCATTTGCTATTATTTTCTCCCATTCTTAGGGTTGTCTTTTCACCTTGTTTACCAGTCCATTCTGAAGGAGATCAGCCCTGGGATTTCTTTGGAAGGAATGATGCTGAAGCTAAAACTCCAGTACTTTGGCCACCTCATGCGAAGAGTTGACTCATTGGAAAAGACTCTGATGCTGGGAGAGATTGGGGGCAGGAGGAGAAGGGGACGACAGAGGATGAGATGGCTGGATGGCATCACTGACTCGAGGGACATGAGTCTGAGTGAACTCCGGGAGTTGGTGATGGACAGGAGGCCTAGTGTGCTGGATTCATGGGGTCGCAAAGAATCGGACTCGACTGAGCAACTGAACTGAACTGAACTGACAGTTTCCTTTGCTATGCAAAAGCTTTTAAGTTTAACTAAGTCCCACTTGTTTACTTTTGTTTTTATTTAGATTGACAGTTTCTTATGAAGTTACATATATGTTTACCATATGCTATTGCAATATCAATCCTAAAATATCTTGCCAGGAGAAGTTAAAACATTCTTTTAAATTTGTATGTAAATGTTTGCAGCAGCAATATTCACTAAAGCCTATAAGTAAAAACTCAAGTGTCTTCCAACTGGTGAATGAACAGAAGTAGTATATCCATAGAGTAGAATATTATTCAGCAATAACAAAGAATGAAATACCAATATATAAGACAGATAAACCTCAAAAACATTATGCCTAATGAAAGAAAGCAGACAGAAAAGAATGCATATTGTTATGCATCCATTTATAGTAAATGTCTTAAAAAGGCAGATGTGCAGAGACCAAAAATAGATCATTGTTTGCCAGGGTCTGGGGGTGGTATTACAGAGTGACTGTAAATGGCATGAGGTATTTGGGGTGTGATAAAATATTCTAAAATTAATTGTGATAATGGTTGTACAGCTCTGTAAATATATTAAAGTCATTGAACTGGGTGATTTCAGGATCACTATCAAAGTAAGAAACTCTAAGGACCTGTCTCTCCATAGAAACACCCATTGGCTAGAGACACTTGGGAGCCTGGGAACAGTGACAGAATGAATAATTCACAATAAATCTTTTTATATACTTTGATTTCTGAATCTTATGGATGTATTACAACTTCTAAACTTAACAAAGAAATTCACTCTTCCAGGGAAGAAAAAAAAAAAAAAACAGATAACTCTTTTAGGAAGCCCAATTTTCACCTAAAAGTAGAGCAAGGCAGCTGAGGACTAAGAGACCTCTGTGTTTAGTGAGCACCAAGTGTGAAATATGTCATTCAGGACTGGGAACAACAGAGAACTTGGACTCAAGGTCTGAACACCTGAAAGAAACATACAAACACCACTTATAAATCTATCATTAAAAAAAATAATAAAACGGGTAATGCCACTCATCCTACAGGAATATTGCCTAAATGAGATCACCTATGTAATATGGATTACAGAGCTCAAGAAAATGAGATGGCAACAGAGCAGAAAATTGACAGTTTATTCCCTTCTAAAGCCAGATGATTCTAGCCTCCATTCACCAGGGCTTCTCTTCACTTTGAGCTTGTCAAAGAGGGATTTTGCCAAGCTGGCTTCTGGACCCCTCTTCTTGCTACCCAGAATTAAGCATTAACATTTCAAATAAAGTGAAAACCCCCTTCATTTCAACCCTTGCCCAACCCCATCCCCTTCATTCTTTCTCCAGATTAACCCCAATTATGATTTTCAGGTCACTTTTTTTTTTTTTAATTATACATTGTATTTTATTTATTTTAGTGCACCAGCCCTGAGCATCCTGTCTCATTCATTGAACCTGGGCTGGCGATCTGTTTTATATATGATAATATACATATTTCAGTGCTGTTCTCTCAGATCATCTCACCCTCGCCCTCTCCCACAGAGTCCAAAAGACTGTCTATACATCTGTGTCTCTTTTGCTGTCTAGTATATAGGGTTATCATTACCATCTTTCTAAATTCCATATATATGTGTTAGTATACTGTATTGGTGCTTTTCTTTCTGGCTTACTTCACTCTGTAATAGGCTCCAGTTTCATCTACCTCATTAGAACTGATTCAAATGCATTCTTTTTAATGTCTGAGTAATACTCCATCATGTATAATGTACCTTATGCTTTATCTCTGCACAGGCACTCACACTCACCAGGGCCCCAGACCACCCGCCACCGGACACTGTTTACTAGTGGAAGAATGAGTTTGTGTTTTCCGTGGTCCCATGGAACANTAGGCTCCAGTTTCATCTACCTCATTAGAACTGATTCAAATGCATTCTTTTTAATGTCTGAGTAATACTCCATCATGTATAATGTACCTTATGCTTTATCTCTGCACAGGCACTCACACTCACCAGGGCCCCAGACCACCCGCCACCGGACACTGTTTACTAGTGGAAGAATGAGTTTGTGTTTTCCGTGGTCCCATGGAACATCTTCTCTCTCTGGTGGAGATCCTGAGCTGAACGTGGACAGGGCCTGGGTAGCTGGAGAGACTCCTGGATATCTGTTTTAAGGTTTAAAAGGTGAGAGACTTGCACACACAAATCAAGAAGACGTTTATTGATGCATCAACTAATAACTTTATTTGAAGAACCAATAACTTTTTTGTTTGTTGTTTTTACTTAGGAATTAAGATTTTTTAATATAAATTTATTTATTTTAATTGGAGGCTAATTACTTTACAATATTGTATTGGTTTTGCNCAGACTTGTTCCAAATAGGAAAAGGAGTGTGTCAAGGCTGTATATTGTCACCCTGCTTATTTAACTTCTATGCAGAGCACATCGTGAGAAATGCTGGGCTGGAAGAAGCACAAGCTGGAATCAAGATTGCTGGGAGAAATATCAATAACCTTAGATATGTAGATGACACTACCTTTATGGCAGAAAGTGAACATGAAAGTGAACGTGAAGTTGCTCATTTGTGTCCGACTCTTTGCGATCCCACGGACTATAGCCTACCAGGCTCCTCTGTCCGTGGGATTTTCCGGGCAATAGTACTGGTGTGGGTTGCCATTTCCTTCTCCAAGGGATCTTCCCAACCCAGGGATAGAACCTGGGTCTCCCACATCGTAGACCGATGCTTTACCGTCTGAGCCACCAGGGTCCAGGGTCATGCGTCTAACACGTTGATTCCTTTAAAAGCCTCCTGATGAAAGTGACAGTGGAGAGTGAAAAAGTTGGCTTAAAGCTCAATATTCAGAAAACGAAGATCATGGCATCTGTTTCCATTACTTCATGGGAAACAGATGGGAAAACAGTGGTAACATTATATAAATATCAATATTAAACAGCACAGTAAATATTATATAAAATATATTTAAAATATATATTTGTGTGCTGTGCTTAGTTACTTAGTTGTGTCTGATTCTTTGCGACTCCATAGACTGTAGCTCATCAGGGTCCTCTCTCCATGGGGATTCACCAGGTAAGAATACTGGATTGGGTTGCCATGCCTCCTCCAAGTTATCTTCTCAACCCAGGGATTGAACCCAGGTCTCCTGCACTGCAGGCAGATTCTTTCCCATCTGAGCTACCAGGAAAGCTCAAGAATACTGGAGTGGGTAGCCTATCCCTTCTCCAGTGGATTTTCCCAATCCAGGAATTGAACAGGTGCTTTGCAGGCAGATTCTTAATCAGCTGAACTACCAAGGAAGCCTGTATAATTTTGACTCAATTCTTCACTGCTACAGTTGAGGTATGGAATTTATTAGTTGATTTTGGTACTCAATTACTTTCCTTTGGATGCACAGATTCCTTGCAAGTTTCTGTAGCCCAAGAAAAGGAAGAAAGCCCTTGGTCCTAAGTCTCTAGGGATTGCTGTGGCCATTGATCTTTTGCTTTGGTTTATCATATTTTGACACACGGTAAGTACCTATTGCTTGCTGTGGTGGTTGTTATTTCTGAGCCCCAGTAGCAATAAGATTTAATAATACCAACATTGCAGGGATGGTTTGAGGAAGGCTAGAGTCCTTTTCAAATCTTGAATGAAATGAATCTAAAAAGATGGCCAAGGGACTAAGGAGGCTGCTTCAATGTAGGAGACCTAGATCAATAGTAGGGGAAGCAAAGAAGGGGAAAGGAGCAGAGTATGAGGAAGGCATACTAAGACGGGGTGTTAGTCTTCCCAAGCCTTCCTGTCTTTGAGATTTTACTTAATAGTGTCATCTCAGAAAGGCCTTTCTGATCACCCAGTTATTTCTATCATGTAGCCTTATTCTAATGATTTAGAAAGACTTTGTAATAACTGACATTTTCTTGTTTATTGATTTGTTTCCTGTTCTCTTTGCTTTTATTATGTCCTTTAGGAAAAGGAGAGCCCATCAATGCCTATGTTCTGGTAAGATAGGAAATGCTGTGCGATACTGTGCTTAGACGTGTCTGACTCTTTGTGAACCCATGGACTGTAGCCTGCCAGGCTCCTCTGTCCATGANTTCCTGTTCTCTTTGCTTTTATTATGTCCTTTAGGAAAAGGAGAGCCCATCAATGCCTATGTTCTGGTAAGATAGGAAATGCTGTGCGATACTGTGCTTAGACGTGTCTGACTCTTTGTGAACCCATGGACTGTAGCCTGCCAGGCTCCTCTGTCCATGAGGATTCTCCAGGCAAGAATACTGGAGCGGGTTGCCATTCCCTTCTCCAGGGGATCTTCCTGACCCAAGGATGGAATCCAGGTCTCTCGCATTGCAGATGGATTCCTTACCATCTGAGCCACCAGGGAAGCCCCGGAAATGCTGGTAGTGGTGGGTTAGCAATTGCATTTACAAGCCTCATCTCTTCTCTAAAATCATCTAAGCCTTGAAGCCCTGGCCCATAGTCCAAAATTTCTTTTGAAAATGATTAAGATGGAGGTATTTTTTGAAAGTTCCCTATTTAGCTGAGGCTATTGTTTCCCTGGAGAACAGTGCTCATTTGAGAATGCAGAGTGTCTTTTAGATAAAGTGAGGCAGTGTCAGGTATAAACCAAACTCAATATAACTGGGACATGCGAAAATCCCTAAACCCTCTTTCCTTGGGGCTCAAACCAGAGAAGAATTGGTGACAGCCACCTATCTCTCATTTGGTTTTATAGCTCAAACAAAGCTTTAACCCTTGTCAAAAGCTTAAACTCAGAAACTTGGTGTTAAAATAGTTTAAATGGGAAAATAAGTTAAATGTCTTCATTTCACGATGGAACTAACTAGTAATGTTACGAATAGTGCATTCTGTTCATATAAACTTTGATTTCATGTACCTTGAACATTCTGAAGCACTTTTTCCTTTTTGTTTCATCTTTGCAATATTTTTATATGTAACTTATCTGCTTCACTTTAGAGGATATGAAAGCTATGACCCAAAATGTTTACATACTTAGTCCAGTATGTAACATTTAGCTACTCATCAGAAGACCTGAATTTTAGTTTTGGCTTGGCTGCTGTGTAATGTGCTATGCTCCTATCTCCATCTGTGCTTTTGGGGTATTGGTCTCCAATTTCTTAGGAAAAGTCCCAGAGCAATTCAAATATGCATCCAGGGAAAGAGAGAAAATACTCTTGGATTATTCCAAATAGGCTACATGTTATAATTATTCATGTGTGTACTGATTATCACTGACACCACATGTAATAATTAACAAATTATATTTTAAAGATGGCATTATAAATCATAGTTATAAGGAAGTAATAATGATAACTTTTAATTGTATAGTACTTTCATCTTTGCAAAAAGCTTTAAAGTCTATTGTTTCATTTTTATCCTTACAAGTGATGTCTTAAATTCTGATAATATTTTTAACAGGTTCTAGAGTCATGTGGTTCTTAATAGTTCAGTTCAGTTCAGTTGCTCAGTCATGTCCGACTCTTTGTGACCCCATGAACCACAGCATGCCAGGCCTCCCTGTCCATCACCAACTTCCGGAGTTTACTGCAAATTATAGTAGAAAGCTCATGCTGTTTCCTAGGGTAAAAAGGAAGTAGAATTGCCCTGAAAAATATCTGGCACCAAATTAAAAGTAGAGAAAGAAAAAACCTACATGTTTAAACACTCAACGATCTAATTCCCTTGGGATTTCAGATTCTGTTCATAATAGTGAATGTTTTGGCATCAACTAAAACTGCAAGCTGTATTCATTATAGTATAGAGTGAAATGTCAGTGAGCATTCTTGCTTTCACTTGTTGCTGGGATTAGGACCACACTAGTAATTAGCTAGAACTCATTTGCTTCAGCAATTACCACAATTATTCATAATCTCATGGGTAATGAAGCACACAGCACAGTCAGACATGCTGACTTTGGGATACTGACCTCTTGGGTGAGAGGTCATCCCAGCCATGAGGGAAGGGCTTTTAGCAAAGTCAGTGGGTCTGGTGGACAACATGTGAAAATAATTTACCAGAGACACCAACATTGCACATGACATTGCACATTGTAAAAGACATTGCACATGTAGGGAAAGCTTCATGATTTCTTTTTTTTTTTTTTAATTTATTTTTAATCAAAGGATAATTGCCTTACAGAATATTACTGTTTTCTGTCAAACTTCAACATGAATCAGCCATAGATATACATATATCCCTTCCCTTTTGAAATTCCCTCTCCATCCCACCCCTCTAGGTTGATACAGAGGCCCTGTTTGAGTTTCCTGAGCCATACAGCAAATTCCTGTTGGCTATCTGTTTTACATGTGGGAATGTAAATTTCCATGTTACTCTTTCCATGCATCTCACCCTCCCCATCCCTCTCCCCGTGTCCATAAGTCTACTCTCTAGTCTGTTTCTCCACTGGTGCCCTGTAAATAAGTTCTTCAGCGCCATTTTTCTAGGTTCCATATATATGTGTTAGAATACAGTATTTGTCTTTCTCTTTCTGACTCACTTCACTCTGTATAATAGGTTCTAGGTTCATTCATCTCATTAGAACTGACGCAAATGCATTCCTTTTTATGGCTGAGTAATATTCCATTCTGTATATGTACCACAACTTCTTTATCCGTTCGTCTTCCAGGCCTCTCTGTCCATGGAGTTTTCTAGGCAAGAAGAGTAGAGTGAGTTGCCATTTCCTCACTAGATGTGAGGAACTCGTAGATGTCATGGACATCTAGGTTGCCTCCATGATCTATTGTAAATAGTGCTGCAGTGAACAATGGGATACATGTGTGTCTTTCAATTTTGGTTTCCTCAGGGTATATGCCTAGGAGTGGGCTTGCTGGGTCGTATGGTGGTTTCATTTCTAGTTTTTTAAGGAATCTCCATACCATCTTCCATACTGGCTGTATCAATTTACATTCTCACCAACAGTGCAAGAGCATTCCCTTTTCTCCACAACCTCCCCAGCATTTATTGTTTGTAGACTTTTGATGACAGCCATTCTGACTGGTATGTGGTGATATCTCATTGTAGTTTTGCTTTGCATTTCTCTCATAATGAGAGATGTTGAGCATCCTCTCATGTATTCGCTAGCTATTTATATGTCTTCTTTGGAGAAGTGTCTATTTAGGTCTTTTCCCCACTTTTTGATTGGGTTATTTGTTTTTCTGGCATTGAGTTGTATGAGCCGCTTGTATATTTTGGAAATTAATCCTCTGTCAGTTGTTTCATTTGCTATTATTTTTTTCCCATTGTGAGGGTTGTCTTTGCTTATAGTGTCCTTGTGTCCTTGCTTATAGTTTCCTTTGCTATGAAAAAGCTTTTAAGTTTAATCAGGTCCCACTTTTTTACTTTTGCTTTTATTTCTGTTACTCTAGGAGGTGGGTCACAGAGGATCTTGCTTGGATTTATGTCGTCGAGTGTTCTGCCTGTGTTTTCCTCTAAGAGTTTTATAGTTCTGATCTTACATTTAGGTCTTTAACCCATTTTGAGTTTATCTTTGTTTGTGGTGTTAGGAGGTGTTCTGATTTCATTCCAGTTTTCCCAGCACCATTGCTTTCTTTTTTTTTTTTTTAAATTTTAATTTTTATTTTTTTTTCATCTCAGGTGTACATGAGTTCCCAATCTTGAACCCCCCCCCCACCTCCCACTCCACATCAACTCTCTGGATCATCCCCGTGCACCAGTCCCAAGCATCCTGCATCCTGAACCAAATATAGACCGATGATTCGTTTCCCATACAACAGCATACATGTTTCAGTGCCATTCTCCCGAAACTTCCCCCCTCCTCAAAGTCCAAAAGTCCATTCCATGCATCTGTGACCATTGCTTTCTTATTAAGTGAAAGAGCAGAAATAATTCTTGGCTTGTTATCTGAAAAGAATGTGCTGGAAAACAAAATGGCAGGCTTTCCTGGGAGTGTTCAGTGCAGAATCAGTCTAGAACAGAAAACAAGTGTCTGTTTTGGGTGGAAACTTCAAGGGAGAGTATGATTGAGTCAGGAAACTCTTGGGATGGCATCTTGTGGAGTCTCAGCCTACAGCCCTTTCAGAAACACACAGACATTCAAGTATCACATCATCTTATTGTGTGCAGAACCGTAAAAGTGGCTTCCAAGCAAAGCTCTCCATTGCAGGGGTGGGTGGGAACAATGGGTTGCTATTAGTTGTGCCACATCAGGACTTGTTCATTTCAAGGTGTTAGTCTTTTTTCTTTATTTCTATTTTTTAAAATAAAAGAATAAATTACTCCTGAACTGTTTTTCATAGCCTAGAATTATATTCTGTCATAGTGGTTCAGAGCAGAGGTTTTTGGAGCAGTGTAAAACTGTATTCCTGGCTTGACTATATATGAGCTGGAAAGATTACTTAGTGTTTCTGAGTCCTAGTTTTCTGCTCTGTAAATGGGTAAAATAATAAATGCCACTTTATTGGGTGGTTGTGAGGATTAAAGAGATAATGTTAAAGCTCTTACCATAGCAATTGGTATTAAGTCTACCACATGTCCCTGTTACTATTATTAAAGCTATTATATTGTAAAATGAACAATAAATGCTAGAGAGAGTACAGAGGAAAAAAAAACACTTTTACGCTGCTGATGGGTATGTAAATTGATGGAGAACAGTATGAAAGTTCCTTAAAAAACTAAAAATAGAACCACAATATGACCCAGCAATTCTACTCCTTGGCATATACCCAGAGAAAACCGTACTTCGAAAAGATACATTCAGCACTATTTACAATAGTCAGGGCATGCTGCTGCTAAGTCACTTCAGCCGTATCCGACTCTGTGCGACCCCATAGATGGCAGCCCACCAGGCTTCCCCGTTCCTGGGATTCTCCAGGCAAGAACACTGAAGTGGGTTGCCATTTCCTTCTCCAGTGCATGAAAGTGAAAAAGTGAAAGTGAAGTCGCTCAGTCATGTCTGACTCTTAGCAACCCCATGGACTGCAGCCCACCAGGCTCCTCCATCCGTGGGATTTTCCAGGCAAGAGTGCTGGAGTGGGGTGCCATTGCCTTCTCTGAGTCAGGGCATAGAAGCAACCTAAATATCCTTCAACAGAAGAATGATAAAATGTGGTGCATATATATATATATATATATATATATATATATATATAATGGAATATTACTCAACCAAAAAAAGGAGCAACACTGTGCCATTTGCAGAAAGGTAGATGGACCTAGAGACTGTCGTACAGTGTGAAGTAAGTCAGCAAAACAAATATCATATAATATCACTTATATGTGGAATCTAGAAAAACTATACAGATGAGTTTATTTGCAAAGCTGAAATAGAGACATAGACTCAGAGAACAGACATATGGATATCAGGGGTTAAAGGAGGTGGAATGAGATAGGAGATTGGAATGAATATGTATACACTATTATGAAGAATTGATGCTTTTGAACTGTGGTGTGGAGAAGACTCTTGAGAGTCCCTTGGACTGCAAGGAGATCCAACCAGTCTATTCTGAAGGAGATTGGCCCTGGGATTTCTTTGGAAAGAATGATGCTAAAGCTGAAGCTCCAGTACTTTGGCCACCTCATGCGAAGAGTTGACTCATTGGAAAAGACTCTGATGCTGGGAGGGATTGGGGGCAGGAGGAGAAGGGGACGACAGAGGATGAGATGGCTGGGTGGCATCACTGACTCAATGAGCGTGAGTCTGAGTGAACTCTGGGAGTTGGTGATGGACAGCGAGGCCTGGTGTGCTGCGATTTGTGGGGTCGCAGAGTCAGACACGACTGAGTGACTGAACTGAACTGAGCTGATGTGATGTATAAAACAGATAACTAATCAGAACATACTGTATAGCACAGGGAACTACACTCCAATAAAAATTAATTTAAAAAGAAAAAATGATATTTACTGTCCTATTTTTTTCACACAATCACTCTGTGATTGTATCATCTCCATTTGACAGGTGAGGAAACTGAACCCCGGAAATGTTACATGCTATGATGAAGTTAACACAATTAGTGGGTTGAGCCAAAACTCAGAGCTCTGTTTGATCAAATCTTCCACTCAAAAGGCTCATTGATTTAAGATAATGGCATTAAATATGTGTTATTTTAACCAGAGCTCTATGCTTTCTCCATACGTAACTGTCAAGGATGTAGTTTTCTACCGTTTGGCTCCTTTGGTTCTGCTTGCAACTCCTTATTCGCTAATCTTCTTTTTAATTAGTGAAGTGGCATGGTAGGCAGAATAATGGCCCCACAAAGATAACCATGCCGTAATCCCTGGAACCTGTGAATATTTCAGATAACACAGCAAAAAGGATTAAAGTTGTAGGTAGAATTAAAGTGGATATTCAGCTGACCTTAAAATAGGGAGATTATTCTGGATTATTTGGGGAACCACGATGTAATATCAAGGATCCTGNCGCTAATCTTCTTTTTAATTAGTGAAGTGGCATGGTAGGCAGAATAATGGCCCCACAAAGATAACCATGCCCTCATCCCTGGAACCTGTGAATATTTCAGATAACACAGCAAAAAGGATTAAAGTTGTAGGTAGAATTAGAGTGGATATTCAGCTGACCTTAAAACAGGGAGATTATTCTGGATTATTTGGGGAACCACGATGTAATATCAAGGATCCTCCAACGTGAAAGAGGAAAGCGAGAGGAGTCAGAGATGAAGATGTGACAATGGAGAGGTCGGAGTGATGGGATGTGAGAAAGAGTCACACTTTTGCTGACCCTTAAGGAAGAGGAAGTGTCCGTGAGCCAAGGAATATGGGCAGACTCTAGAAACTAGAAAAGTAAGGAAATNCTGGTGATCTGTTTCACATATGATATTATACATGTTTCAATGCCGTTCTCCCAAATCATCCCACCCTCTCCCTCTCCCACAGAGTCCAAAAGACTGTTTTGCTGTCTCACATATGGGGTTATCATTACCATCTTTCTAAATTCCATATATATGCATTAGTATACTGTATTGATGTTTTTCTTTCTGGCTTACTTCACTCTGTATAATAGGCTCCAGTTTCATCCACCTCATTAGAAGTGATTCAAATGTATTCTTTTTAATGGCTGAGTAATACTCCATCATGTATATGTACCACAGCTTTCTTATCCATTCATCTGCTGATGGACATCTAGGTTGCTTCCATGACCTGGCTATTATAAACAGTGCTGTGATGAACATTGGGGTACACGTGTCTCTTTCAATTTTGAGAACCAATAACTTTATGTGAATAACTGGCAAAACTGGAAGGAAAAAAGTTAGGTGAACTTTTTCTGCAAGGGCAATACTGTGGTCTGCATGGCAGGCAGGGTGACCTTGGGCAGTCACCCGGGACTCAGGGGAAAGTCCAGTCTAGGATCAGTCCTCCTTGTCACCATCACCCAAGGTGAGCTTGTCAAAAGACGTACTCTGCCAGGCCGCCTTCCGGGGACCCCATGTTGCTCAGGTTGCTGACATGGTCCCCCAGCTCCTTGATGAACTTGACCTGCTAGTCCAGGTAGCGGGTCCCCAGGAAGTAGCACAGGTGGGCGTCGCTGCTGTTGGTGGCCAGCTGGTGTAGGTTGAGCAGGCTCTGGCTGATGCTCTTCTCCAGGCGCAGGGTGTCTTGGATGGCCTGGAGTGCACTCTCCCGCTGTTGGGTCTCGGGCTTTCTGATGTCGACGAAGCAGATGCGACCCCCACGCTAGATCTGCAGGAATATCAAGCTCTCGGCTGTCTTGCTATGCTCGTGGGAGCGGAGCAGGAAGAAGCGGGAGAAATGCTTCAAGGCCACGTCATCATGGTCGAGGTAGAAGGCCACGGCCAAGCACTGGAAGGAGGCGTGGAACTCCAGGGCAGTGAGGCTGTTGAGCGTGGCCTCACACTTGGGGCAGTAGTTCTGGTACACCTGCAAGGGTGGCACAGGCACCATGGTAGAAGACACGGGTGCAGTGAGCAAGAAGGTGGATGCAAAGCTGTGGGCCATTTCCACCAGCCTCAGAGTCCCCAGGGTGGACAATGAGTGTGGCCAGGAGCAGGTGTCTCAGGTCAGATCAGCAGCTCTGCAAGGGACTGGAAGTCAAGTCCCTTACCAGGCTTGGGAGAGGTGAGAGGAGATTCCGGTTCCATAATGAGGGTGGGGTGGGAAGGTGGTGCATGTCAGTGGGCAGAGCATGAGCGCAGCATCCCGGGTTCCTCCAAAACCTGGGTCATGCAGGGCAACTGCGATGAACTTCTGGATGATATATTTTATTTTATTTTTTTATTTTTCCTTGGAAATCTAGTTTTTATTTTATTTTATTTTAAATTTTTATTTTTATTTTTTTTTCATCTCAGGTGTACATGAGTTCCCAATCTTGAACCCCCCCCCCACCTCCCACTCCACATCAACTCTCTGGATCATCCCCGTGCACCAGTCCCAAGCATCCTGTATCCTGAACCAAATATAGACCGATGATTCGTTTCCCACACAACAGCACACATGTTTCAGTGCCATTCTCCTCTACATTTTAAAGCATTATTCACAAATATTAGTGCATCCATTTTGCATTAATCATGTACGTGATTTCTTTGCACAACTTATTTAAATAGGGCCCTAATGTGATTTTTTTTCATTAAACAGTCCTCTTCTGGTATCATGGTTATATTTACTATTACAGAGCTCTTTTTGAAGGCAGCTCTCAGTGACGTCAACACCCATACTAATGACACTTCTGATAGGTTCTTCATCGGTTTCCTGGACCTCATTAACTCCAGTGATCTCCACTTTTCTGTTTCTAGTCAAGTTCACACTTGTCTGACAGCAGAGCACCACCTCCAGAGTCTCAGTGAATCTTTGCACCTCTGCAGCCCACTCCAGTATTCTTGCCTGGGGAATCCCAGGGATGGGGAAGCCTGGTGGGCTGCTGTCAATGGGGTCACACAGAGTCGGACACAACTGAAGTGACTTAGCAGCAGCAGCAGCAGCTTTCACTCTTTTTGAACTTCATGTTCGCTCCCTTTGTTCTCTCTCATCTCCTAATCGTTCAGCACAGTTGTGGAAACCCAGAGCAAACTTCTCTTTTCTCTGTCAGAAAACAAAAGACTTAGATGCATTCTTAAAGAAAGCACTTAACCATGTAGATGTATTCATCCCTTCCAGTCTCATTTGTCCTTTCGCTGCCACTCAGCAAGCATTTTTTAACCCCTCAATTATGTTGTTTGGAATGAGCCACAGTGGTAGGAAATACCATTGATCTCAAATTATCTTTATTCATTCAGCGAATATTTATTGAATATTTAGTATCCCTACAATTTTACTCCATAAGAGCATAATAATTGTCCTAAAGGGTAATAATGGTGTTTCTCAGATATTTTATACCTTATCATTAATCCTAAGTAAGTAAGTAATAGTAAAATATATATTATAACTAAGGGAACCCTAA
>SJYA01003331.1:367073-399058 GCA_006410615.1 Neotragus moschatus | reverse complement strand
ATACCAACTCATGGTTTATCTTTACAGTGCATTCCCTAAGCCACTCTTTGCTCTGCTTCCCAGATTATCTTGAAACAAATCTCAAATATCATATAATTACATCTGTAAATATTTGAATATGTATCTCTGAAACAGTGGTTCTCAGTTTGCGGTCCCCATATTAGCAGATTCAGCATCATCTGGGAACTCATCTTAAATGCAAATTCTTCAGCTCAGTTCAGTTGCTCAGTTTTGTCCAACTCTTTGCGACCCTATGGACTGCAGCACTCCAGGCCTCCCTGTCCATCACCAACTCCGGAGTTTACTCAAACTCATTTCCTTCGAGTCAGTGATGCCATCCAATCATCTCATCCTCTCTCGTCCCGTTTTCCCCCTGCCTCCAGTCTTTCTCAGCATCAGGGTCTTTTCCAGTGAGTCAGTTCTTCACATCAGGTGACCAGAGTATTGGAGTTTCAGCTTTAGCATCAGTCCTTCCAATGAATATTCAGGACTGATCTCATTTAGGATAGACAGGTTGGATCTCCTTGCAGTCCAAAGGACTCTCAAGTCTTCTCCAACACCACAGATCTACCGAGTCAAAAGCTCTGGGGGTGGGGTCTCAGCAATGTTTTTTTTGTTTGTTTTCTTAACTTATCTTAATTGGAGGCTAATTACAATATTGTGGTTTCTGCCATACATTGACATGAATCAGCCATGGGTGTACATGTGTCACCCTATCCCAAACCCCCTCCTCCCTCCCTCCCCATCGATTCCTCTGGGTCATCCCAGTGCGCTGGCTTTGAGTGCCCTGTTTCATGTGTGGAACTTGGACTGGTAATCTGTTTTACCTATGGTAATATACATGTCTGAGCATTCTTTGGCATTGCCTTTCTTTGGGATTGGAATGAAAACTGACCTTTTCCAGTCCTCTGGNAGCCCCCCAAAATAAAGTCTCTCACTATTTCCATTGTTTCCCCATCTATTTGCCATGAGAGTGCCTTGGACTGCAAGGAGATCCAACCAGTCCATTCTGAAGGAGATCAGCCCTGGGATTTCTTTGGAAGGAATGATGCTAAAGCTGAAACTCCAATACTTTGGCCACCTCATGCGAAGAGCTGACTCATTGGAAAAGACTGTGATGCTGGGAGGGATTGGGGGCAGGAGGAGAAGGGGACGACAGAGGATGAGATGGCTAGATGGCATCACTGACTCGATGGGCGTGAGTCTGAATGAACTCCGGGAGTTGGTGATGGACAGGGAGGCCTGGTGTGCTGTGATTCATGGGGTTGCAAAGAGTTGGACACGACTGAGCGACTGAACTGAACTGATGGGACTGGATGCTATGATCTTAGCTTCTGAATGTTGAGTTTTAAGTCAACTTTTTCCTTCTCTTTCACTTTCATCAAGAGGTTCTTTAGTGCTTCTTCACTTTCTGCCATCAAGGTGGTGTCATCTGCATATCTGAGGTTATTGATATTTTCCCCAGCAATCTTGATTCCAGCTTGTGCTTCATTAAGCCCAGAATTTTGCATGATGTGCTCTCCATATAAGTAAAATAAGCAGGGTGACAATAAGCAGCCTTGACATACTCCTTTCCTGATTTGCAACCAGTCTGTTGTTCCATGTCCGGTTCTCACTGTTGCTTCTTAACCTGCATACAGATTTCTCAAGAGGCAGGTCAGGTGATCTGGTATTCCCATCTCTTTCAGAATTTTCCACAGTTTGTTGTGATCCACATATTGAAAGGCATTGGTTTAGTCAATAAAGCAGAAGTAGATGTTTTTCTGGAACTCTCTTGCTGTTTCAGTGATCCAACGGATGTTGGCAATTTGATCTCTGGTTCCTCTGCCTTTTCTAAATTCAGCTTGAACATCTGGAAGTTCATGGTTCATGTATTGTTGAAGCCTGGCTTGGAGAACTTTGAGCATTACTTTGCTAGCGTGTGAGATGAGTGCAATTGTGCAGTAGTTTGAGCATTCTTTGGCATTTCATTTCTTTGGGACTGGAATGAAAACCGACCTTTTCTAGTCCTGTGGCCACTGCTGAGTTTTCCAGATTTACTGGCATATTGTATGCAACACTTTCACAGCATCATCTTTTAGGATTTGAAATAACTCAACTGGAATCCCATCATCTCCACTAGCTTCATTCATAGTGATGCTTCCTCAGGCCCACTGACTTTGCATTCCAGCAGGTCTGGCTCTAGGTGACTGTTCACATCATTGTGGTTATCTGAGTCATGAAGATCTGTTTTGTATAGTTTTCTGTGTATTCTTTCCACCTCTTCTTAATATCTTCTGCTTCTGTTAGGTCCATACCATTTCTGTCCTTTACTGTGCCCATCTTTGCATGAAATGTTCCCTTGGTATCTCTAATTTTCTTGAAGAGATCTCTAGTCTTTCCCATTCTGTTGTTTTCCTCTATTTCTTTGCATTGATGGGTGAGGAAGGCTTTCTTATCTCTACTTGATATTCTTTGGAACTCTGCATTCAAATAGGTATATCTTTCCTTTTCTCCTTTGCCTTTAGCTTCTCTTCTTTTCTCAACTACTTGTAAGGTCTCATCAGACAATCATTTTGCCTTTTTACACTTCCTTTTCTTGGGGATGGTCTTGATCATTGCCTCCTGTCAGTGTCATGAACTGCCATCCATAGTTCTTCAGGCACTCTCTTTCAGATCTAATCCCTCGAATCTCTTTGTGACTTCCACTCTAAGGGATTTGATTTAGGTCATACCTGAATGATCTAGTGGTTTTCTTTCCTTTCTTCAATTTAAGTCTGAGTTTGGCAATAGGAGTTCATGGTCTGAGACACAGTCAGCTCCTGGTCTTGTTTTTGCTGACTGTATAGAGCTTCTCCACCTTTGGCTGCAAAGAATATAATCAATCTGATTTCAGTATTGACCATCTGGTGATCTCCATATGTAAAGTCTTCTCGTGTGTTGTTGAAGAGGGTATTTGCTATGCCCAGTGCGTTCTTTTGGCAAATCTTTGCTAGTCTTTGACCATCGTTTTATACTCCAAGGCTAAATTTGCCTGTTACTCTAGGTATCTCTTGACTTCCTATTTTTGCTTACCTGTTGCCTATAATGAAAACGACATCTTTCAGAGATGATAGTTCTAGAAGGTCTTGTAGGTCTTCATAGAACTGTTCAGCTTCAGCTTCTTCAGCATTACTGGCTGGGCCATAGACTTAGATTACTGTGATATTGAATAGTTTGCTCCATTAAAAAAATTTTTTAATGCCCTTTTCTAGGTCTTCTTCTTGTTGTTTGTACATCTCATTCTCTCTTAATGTCTTTGCTTAGCTTTTGTGTAAACACTATCCTTCCTCCTGGTCTTACTCCTTTATACAGGCAATTTGGCTAGCCCCACTTCTAGCATGGTCACTACAACTGCTGTGGCTTGGGGAGAATTTCTATGCACTCTTTTTTTTCTTCTTGGCTTTTGTTCTGGTGGCTGGGATGGTAAAGAATCTGTCTGCAATGCAGGAAACCCAGGTTTGATCCTTGAGTCAGGAAGATTCCGTGGAGAAGGGAATGGCAACCCACTCCAATATTTTTGCCTGGATAATCCCCTCAACAGAGGAGTCTGGTGGGCTACCCAGTTCATGGGGTCATAAAGAGTAGGACCCAACTGACTAACATTTTCTTTTCTTCTTCTCCTTTTCTTTATTGGGAAAACAATTCTTAACTTATTTCTCATCGATCCTCCTGTTCAGCTTAACTCCATCCCGGCGGAGGGTGGATGGTTGTTCAGCTGACTTACGAGTGCAGAAACCCAACTATGCTAACCAGTGGGGCTCCCCCTCTTTCCCATGCCTCTTCAAATTCTTGGAAATTAGACAGTCAATCATATGCACTGGACGGACAACTAGGTGCCATGGGAGTTTAACTGAGGGAAGTTAATTCTAATCTGACACAATTATTTTAATTGGTACAAAATCTAATACAAGCACTGTATTTACTTAGTGATTCATGTTATTTACATTTAGCCACTCTTGTGAGATTAGCATAATGTTTATGGTTCAGTATTTATATTGTAGTCATCAAGCAGTTCTATTATTATCCCATCAGATAACAAAGATAATCATCAATGCTGAAGATTAAACAACATCAAAAACTCAAAATTAAACACACACACACACATGATCCCTCTCTTAAGGATAAAAATCCTCATAAGAATAACAATTATAGAAAAGGCAGATTGATTATTTAAAATGAAATATTTTAGGTTATTTCCTTACTCCATTACTGATGTTATCCCTTTCCATGATAAAACATTACATATTGTCAATTAGTTAATTTAAGGGGTTGAAACTCTGGGAAAAATAGAAGAAAATAAAAAAAAAAAAAAAAAAAAAAACCACCTTTTACCTAAGTAGGGATTTAGACCCTCTTAAAAATGATGTGAATATGGTAGACTAATTTCAAGAGAGAAAAACTGGAAATTCACAGCATTAAAAAAATATATCTGCCAACTCTTTTTCTCTTTTCCCTCCATTTTAGATCAAGGTCTGAGCCACAGAGAGTTGGGAATTCAAAACTTGATGTAAAGAAAGGAATGTCAATATGTGTTGATGATGGCATCATTTTTTTTCTATATTTAATCCAGTTATTAATATCAGTGATTTTTCCTATGAGATGATTTTACTAACCAAGTGACCATCCATCTTGAGGGAATTATCATAAATAAGACATAAAAGTAAATGACCACAGTTAACACAGACTAGATTTAAAACATCTAAAGCTAAGGAAATGCAAAATGCTTACTGAAATGGTTAGACTGAAAGTCTTTTGGTGTAGAGATCTCAAATCATAAGCCAATGGAATTCAATTTAATATACTTTACTGCCATGCAGAGTTAGGGATATATTGCTATAATCAATAAAACGAATCACTTTGCCTACTGAAAAGATTTGAAATTCTGAGTCTTTGTATTTTGTTACCATTCACTAATGATATATAGCTTTGTTGCCATCACTATCAAGATCATCTCTTTTACTTCCCAGAGTGAAATAAGAGCACTTTCTCAAAATTTAATCAAACATTTCTTAAAGTTTGAGAAATATATTCATGGTTTAAATTGTGGTTTGTAAATTAGGAGATCTTCAATTCAGGTTCTCATCAGGCACTAAATCATTTATCTTCTGTATTCCAGCAAGCTCTTCTCTCCCTCCCCATCCCTTCCCTACTCTTTCCTTATTTTCTCCTCACTTCCTAATTTCAGCCGATTTATTAATATATATCCCCTTCACAGGTCACAGCCTTGTCATGGGGAAGGGGCTTGTGTAACTCAATGAAGCTATGAGTCATGCTGCACAGGGCTGCCCGAGATAAATGGATCATAACGGGGAATTCTGATAAAACATGGTCCACTGGTGGAGGGAATGGCAAACCCGTCCACTATTCTTACTGCAAGAAGCCCATGAACACTACAAAAAGAGAAAAAGATGTGAAACCAGAAGAAGAGCCCCTTAGGTTGGAAGGAGTCCAGTATACTTCTGGGGAAGAGTGGAGGGCAACTACCAATAGCTCCAGAAAGAATGAAGCATCTGGGCCAAAGTGGAAATGACGCTCAGTTGTGGATGTGTCTGGTGATGTAAAAGTGAAAGTGAAAGTGAGGCCGCTCAGTCTGTGGAACCCCACAGGCTGTAGCCAGCCAGTTTCCCTTGTCTATGGGGATTCCCCAGGCAAGAAGACTGGAATGGGTTGCCATGCCCTCCTCCAGGTGATCTTCCAGACCCAGGGATCGAACCCTGGTCTCCTGAATTGCAGGCAGACTCTTTACCTTCTGAGCTACTCAAGTTAGTCCAAAGTGAAAGTGAAGCTGCTCAGTCATGTCTGACTCTTTGCGACCTGGATTTTCCAGGCAAAGCCATTTCCTTCTCCAGAAGATCTTCCTGACACAGGGCTCGAACCTGGGTCTCCCACATTGTAGGCAGACACTTTACCGTCTGAGCCACCAGGGAAGTCCTCTGGTGATATAAGTCCAATGCTGTAAACAACAATATTACATGGGAACCTGGAATGTTAGGACCATGAATCAAAGTAAATCGGACATGGTTAAGCAGGAGATGACAAGAGTGAACATCAATATTTTAGGAATCAGTGAACTAAAATGGATGGGAATGAGCAAATTTAATTCAAATGACCATTATATCTACTACTGTGGGCATGAATGCCTTAGAAGAAATGGAGTAGCCCTCATAGTCAATAAAAGACTCCAAAATGCAGTACTTGGGTGCAGCCTCAAAAACAACAGAATGATCCCTGATCTTTATTTCCAAGGCAAACCATTCAACATCAGAGTAATACAAGTCTATGTCCCAACAACTGATGCCAAAGAAGCTGAAGTTGAATGGTTCTATGAAGACCTCCAAGACCTTCTTGGAGAAGTAACTTCCAAAAAGGCATTCTTTTCACCATAGGAGATTGGAATGCAAAAGCAGAAAGTCAAGAGATACCTGGAATAACAGGGAAGTTTGTCCTTGAAGTACAAAATGAAGCAGGGCAAAGGCTAACAAAGTTTTATCAAGAGAATGCACTGGTCATAGCAAATAGCCTTTTCCAGCAACACAAGAGGTGATTCTTAAACATGTCCATTAGCAAAATGGTCAATACTGAAATCAGACTGATTATATTCCTTGCAGCCAAAGATGGAAAAGCTCTATACAGTCAGCAAAAACAAGACCTGGAGCTTATGACTCAGAGCAGTTCCTTATTGCAAAATTCAGATTCAAATTGAAGAAAGTAGGACAAACTACTAGGCTAAATCAGATATGACCTAAATCAGATCCCTATGATTATACAGCAGAGGTGATGAATAGATTCAAGGAATGAGATCTGGTAGACAGAGAGCCTGAAGAACTTGGTAACATTGTACAGGACACAGTGACCAAAAACAATCCCCAAGAAAAAGAAATGCAAGAAGGCAAAGTGTTTGAGGAGCCTTTACAAATAGCTGAGGAAAGAAAAAAATCAAAAAGCAAGGGAGAAAAGGAAAGCCAACTGAATGCAAAGTTCCAGAGACTAGCAAAGAGAGATAAGAAGTCCCTCTTTAATGAACTTCTTTAAAGAAGTATAGGAAAACAACAGAATGAGAAAGACTAGAGATCTCGTCAAGAAAATTGGAAATATCAGGGAATATTTCATGCAAGGGTGGGCACGATAAAGGACAAAAATGGTATGGACCTTACAGAGGCAGAAGAGATTAAGTATAGGTGGCAAGAATACACAGAACTTTACAAAAAGGTCTTAATGACCAGGATAACAATGATGATGTGTTCATTCAACTAGAGCCAGACATTCTAAAGTGTGAAGTCAAGTGGGCCTTAGAGGAGGTGATGGAATTCCAGCTGAGCTATTTAAAATCCTAAATGATGATGCTGTTAAATTGCTGCATACAATATGTCAGCAAATTTAGAAAACTCAGCAGTGGCCACGGGACTGGAAAAGGTAAGTTTTCATCCCAATCCCAAAGAAGGGAAGTGCCAAAAAATGTTCAAATGAGCTGTGCTCATTTCAGATGCTAATAAGGTTATGGTCAAAATTTCAAGCTAGGGTTAAGCAGTACTTGAATCGAGAATGTGCAGATGTACAAGCTGGGTTTAGAAAAGAGAGAAGAACCAGAGATTAAATTGCCAACATTCATTGGATCATAGAGAAAGCAAGGGAATTCCAGGAAAACATCTACTTCTGCTTCATTGATTACACTAAAGCCTCTAACTGTGTGGATTCAATAAACTATGGAAGATTCTCAAAGAGATGGAAATACTAGACCACCTTACCTGTCTCCAGAGAAACATGTATGCAGGTCAAGAAGCTACAGGTAGAACTGGACATGGAACCACTGACTGGTTAAAACTTGAGAAGGGAGTATGACAAGACTATATATTATTACCCTGCTTATTTAACTTACATGCAGAGTACATCATGCTAAATGATGGGCTGGATGAATCACAAGTTGGAATCAAGATTGCTTGGAGAAATATCAACAATGTTAGATATGCCGATAATGTCACTCTAATGGCAAAAGTGAAGAGGAACTAAAGAGCCTCTTGATGAGGGTGAAAGAAGAAATTGAAAAAGCTGGCTTAAAACTCAACATTCAAAAACTAAGATTATGGTATCTCGTCCCATCACTTCATGGCAAATAGAAGGGGAAAAGTGGAAGTAGTGACAGATTTTATTTTCTTGGGCTCCAAAATCACTGCAGATGGTGACAGCAGCTGTGAAATTAAAAGATGCTTGCTCCTTGGAAGGAATGACATGACAAACCTAGAAAGTGAATTAAAAAGCAAGGACATTGCTTTGCTGACAAAAGTCTGTCTAGTTAAAGCCATGTTTTTTCCAGTAGCCATGTACAGATGTGAGAGTTGGACCATAAAGAAGACTGAGTGCCAAAGAAATGATGCTTTTGAGTTGTGGTGCTGGAGAATACTCTTGAGAGTCCCTTGGACTGCAAGGAGATCAAACCAGTCAATCCTAAAGGAAATCAGTCCTGAATATTCATTGGAACGACTGATGCTGAAGTTGAAGCTCCAATACTTTGGCCACCTGATGCAAACAGCCAACTCATTGGAAAAGACCCTGATGCTGGGAAAGCTTGAGGACAGAAGGAGAAGAGGGCGGCAGAAGAAGAGACGTTAGATAGCATCACCGACTCAATGGACACAAATTTGAGTAAACTCCTGCAGATAGTGAATCTCAGGGAAGCCTGCTGCGCTGTAGTCCATGGGGTCGCAAAGGGTTGTACATGACTTAGAGACTAATGAACAATACCAGTTAATTTGTTTAGTATATTATAAATGCAGTACCTGGTGACTAGAATTCATAGACAACATGAAAGAATGCATATTTGTGCTTCCGCTGTGTTTTTTCATTTTTGGTTTTCTGTACTATAAGCAAAAGCACACTGTATCAAAGTCAGTGTCTGGATTTAACCAGCTCACATACCACCACAAAACCAGTCCTTGGATACTCAAAAAGAAGAATGAATATATATGTCAAACTGGAAACTGGTGAACATTAATTTGGCATAATATTTTTTCATCTTTTCACTGTCTCTTCATCAGGACTTTATTCCAAGCCAATATGAAACCTTATTTTCTAAAAGTATCAAGAGGATACTCATTCATTTGTTTATGGCTATTATGCTATTTTAAGATACTGTGAGGGGTATATTAAGTGCACAAGAGATGATCTATGAATCAGTGAATTTGTCTAGCTAATGAAGCCTTGAGGCAGAATTAAATGCTGTTTGTAGTAAACAAACACACACATACACACACGTTTATGCCTGGGAAGGCATTACTAGGTCTTAAAAGGAGTTGCGAGAAGCTGGGATAGGAGTCAATCCAGGAAAAGGAGAGAGTACTACTATGAGCAAAGTCTCTCCACCTGCCATATGTTGGAAGACTGATCAACAGCCAGATTGACTGGACCTTTAGGCCTGTGGACAAGAAGGGTGGACACTGAGACTGCCTAGACACTTTGGGGCCAAACCACAGACTAATCCTAGCAGGTAAGATTCGAGTTGGTAGCAATAAGAAACCATGGGAGTTTGGCAAAGGCCAGTGACACAAAATGGTGCTTAAGAAGATTAATCTGGTGGCAGATTGTTCTCAAGACCTCATTCTGAGATTTAATAACAGGCAAGAAATTCTTATCCTTCTTTTTCCTCACATCCAGTCCTTTTTGGAGGTGATGAACAGTTGGTTCATATCTTCTGTATAATGACCCCTTTCCAGGTCTGAGAAGGAAGTCTCATTTAAAATTGTAGAATTTTAATTGAGGCATAAAGGTGTCTTTGACACAATTTAGCCAACCCCTCTGGAAAGGAAGTGGGCACTTGCCCAGCAAATCAGTGGGGGCCTGAGGAATTCTGATGCCTAACTACATGTATTTTTTCTTACTTTGTGACTCCTTGGTCCAGCCTACCTCCTCTCAGAGCTTTCATGGATCCATTTTCTCTCCTATCTCCCTGAATCATAGGACTTGACTTTGAGCTGGAGATTTCTTGAATTCTCCAAACTACAGAGTCTCCACCTCTAAGATTCCTCTGTCTTTCTTTCTTTTGGGAGACCTTTCATCTAGGTTAAACCATACCTTCTACAAAAGACTTTCTGTGAATTAGCCAAATTAAGTCCAAATATACCTTTGTGTCCTCTCAGCTCTTAGAATTAAACCATTTTCATTTTTCTGACTTTTTGAGGGAACAATCTGTTCTACACAAGGAAAAAATTGAAGACATAAACTTATTTCCTGACTGCTGATGGTTAGTCACCTAGATTGTTTTTGTAAGGTAAATTTTTTATAATGATATATCACTTATTTATTATGCCTTTTATGCTCAAGTCTATTGAATATAAATTAACTTTTTCTTGATGCCAGGCCACCATTATTGGAAAGCATCCATCTTTCTGTCCAAACTCCTCCTCCCACAGTCTTTCCATTTTGTTTATTAGCAATACCATATTTATAGTTGCCCAGCAAAAGTTTGGAGTCATCCTTCATACCTCCCCATCTTGGCCCTATTTCTAACATATATCTAGATTCTAATGAGTTCTTACTGACTCTATTATTTTCATTTGGATCTAAGTCTCCATCACTTCTTTCCCGAATAGTTGCAATAACCTCCTAACTGGTTTCCTTACTTCTTCCCCGACCCCTTCCACCCATGGTGTGTTCTCAACATGGCAGGCAGAGTGATCCTGTCAAATGGAGTCAGTTTCTATTACTCCTTTGCTCAAAACTCTGCAATGTCTTGTTTACTCCAGAATAAAAGCCAAAGTCGTACAGTATTCTGAACTGTGACTAAATAAGATAGTTGTGGAAATGTGCATATATTTTCTAACTTGTATTTTCATTCATGCAGAAACTGTTTTGCATATTCAGAATCTGAGGCTGTGTCCCAGAATTGAGATCAGCAGATAAGTGATGGCTTGATAAGGCGTAACTGTATATTAACTTGCACTTGATGTATTGCTTTGTAGAAATGCTTGTCATTTTGTTTTTCACTTTCTACCTCTGCAGTTGGGACTGTTCTTCATGTAACCCTTTGCCTTCCACTATATTGCTTTTCACATAGTGAATGTTGGCTTACTGCCTTTTTACAAACAGTCCTCGCACTTTGGAAAAGTAAAAATGAGCAAAGAATTGGAGATTCAGTGGCTTGTAAGATGTCTGTTATAATCAGTTCTATCCATTTGAAAAAGTGTTTACCCTTCAGTTTTCTACTCACTTTAAATCACCCAAACACGAACCTGAGAGCCACTTTTTTCTTCCTTAACTCCACTGCTTATCTCCATGGTTTCTAGAACAGGAATGTGATTGATAAAAGGTCACACTATACAAATATGAAGGATCTCCCCATGCAAACTGCTGACATTTCCCATAATTTACATACCACAAGGCAAGCCCCAACCTATAATATGGCAGTTTTATAAATATAACACCCATACCTACTATCAGTATATAGATTATTCCTCCAGAGAAAACAAGCTCATTTTATAAGAAGGGAAAAAAAAAAAAAAGAGGATATGCCTGTATATGTGTGTGTGTGTGTGTGTGTGTGTGTGTGTGTCTGAGAGGGAGAGAGAAAAGGAGAAGTGGGGAAGTGAGGNGCTTCAGTTGTGTTTGACTCTCTGTGATCCCATAGATGGCACTCCACCAGGCTCTGCTGTCCCTGAGATTCCCCAGGCAAGAACACTGGAGTGGGTTGCCATTTCCTTCTCCAATGCATGAAAGTAAAAAATAAAGACTTAGCCCCCTAAGTCTTCCCCAAATGCCAACAAATTCAATCAGAGAAGAAAATTCAGTCACACAGGAAAACAAGAGAAAATAATATTTCAGCCATTAAACAAAGTCAAGGACCTTTAGCTCCTCCTCAAGAGCTCAGGTAATATTCTGAGCCAAATCCTTTGAGCTGTTTTGAAGTTACTGTAATCCCCAAGAGGTGGAAGAAGGAGCATAAGCATACAGACTTCAGTTGGAACCAGAAGGCTTATGATGTTCACTCCTTATTACCTCATCACCAACCAATCAAAAGANTTAGCTCCTCCTCAAGAGCTCAGGTAATATTCTGAGCCAAATCCTTTGAGCTGTTTTGAAGTTACTGTAATCCCCAAGAGGTGGAAGAAGGAGCATAAGCATACAGACTTCAGTTGGAACCAGAAGGCTTATGATGTTGACTCCTTATTACCTCATCACCAACCAATCAAAAGAATGTCCATGAACTGATCACACATTCTGCAACCGTCCCTCTCTCACTGTCTTCTAAAACCTTTCCCTGAAATTCTTTGGGGAGTTCAAGTCTTTAAAGAATTACTTGCCCTTACTCCTGGCTTGGTGCCCTACAGTAAATGCTGTGCTTTTCTTCACCATAACCTGGTGTCAGTATATTGGCTTTACTGTGGGCAGGCAAACTAATATTTGTCATTTGTAGATTTTTTGATGATAGCCACTCTGATAGGTATCAGGTGATACGTGATTGTGGTTTTGATTTGCATTGCTCTAATTAGTGATCTTGGGCATTTTTCACGTGCCTGTCAACCACCTGCATGTTCATGAACACTTTTCCTGAAATCCTTGAGCATCTTTACGATAGCTATTTTGAATTCTTTGCCAGGTGATTCACATACTCCTCTTTCTTTATTGTCCGTTTCTTGTGATTTGTTCTATCGCTTTGACTGGGCTGTTCTTCCTTGCTTCTTTCTGTTCCTTGTAACTTGGTGTTGGCATCTGCACAGTTGAAAAAGCAGTCAACTCTTCCAGTCTTTATGGACCGACTGAATACAGGGAAATACCTTTACCAATCAATCCAGTTAAAGATTCTGGGGGCCTCTCAAACCTTTTCTGTGGATGTGTCTTCTCTGAACTTGTGCATGTAAACTGCTCATTAGAGGGACTTGCTGGGTTTTTTCCCAGTGGTTTGTAATCTCTCGCTCCCTCTGTTGTCTGTCTACTGTACTGCAGGCCCTCTGAAGCAGCAGCATGCTAGACAGCTCCTTTTCATTCTCAGTGGGCCCCAAACATTAGAGAATGCCACTTCCTATTTATCCTGAGACAGGTGAGACAGAACCTAGTCCCTTGCATAGCCCTCTCAAAACTCAGAATGTTGGACGCACACTCCACTCCTTTGCCCTTGAGGGAGAGGCCATTAAGCCGTATCAGCCTTTGTCTATTGTATTGTGGTTTCCCTGGAGCTCTAGTGTGCTTCCCAGGTAGTGCTAGTGGTAAAGAACCCACCTGCCAATGAAGGAGATGTTACGAGAGGTGGGTTCAGTTCCTGGGTTGGGAAGATCCCCTGGAGGAGAGCTTGGAAACCCACTCCAGTATTCTTGCCTGGAGAATCCCAAGGACAGAGGAGCCTGGAGAGCTGTAACCTATAGGGTTGCAGAGAGTCAGACACCACTGATGTGCCTTAGCAAGCAGCCTGCGTGCCTCATAAGGTATGCAGCTCTAGCATGCCATTCAGTTCAACAACCTCCAGGCATTTCGACTGTGCTGGTTCACAGAAGTGTTCTAAGATAGGTGAAACAGAAACCAGTCCCTTGGGCAGACCCCTAAAAGTCAGAACATTGAAAGTAATGTCCAGTGTTTTCTTTCATTTCCCATGGAAAAGCCAGGAGCTAGGAGTTCCCTCCAGATCACAGAGCACTCTAGCAGGGAAAGAGACTGTAGGAAGAGATAGTCACAAATTTTCCTACGGATGTCACAGTGACTGGTTGCATACTTGTATCAGTATTTCCTTGGGAGGGAAAAAGGTCTAGGGCTACTATTCTGCCATCTTTCTGGCACTACTCTCTATACCTTTAATTAAAAAAAAATACGAGAGAGAAACACACTTCTATTGTACTTCGAATTTTTTTAAATATATTTTCTCTTTATAAGCAACTAAATATACTTTGAGTGGATGCAGGTAAATGCTTACTTTTCATGGTAGGTAATACTAGGTGAAGTCTTAAAACTTTACAAACCTAGGATGATACAAATCTAAGATTCAAATTAATTTTCTTCTCCCAAATATTTTATGAAAAAAGGAAGTTTTAAGAAATNATTTTCTCTTTATAAGCAACTAAATATACTTTGAGTGGATGCAGGTAAATGCTTACTTTTCATGGTAGGTAATACTAGGTGAAGTCTTAAAACTTTACAAACCTAGGATGATACAAATCTAAGATTCAAATTAATTTTCTTCTCCCAAATATTTTATGAAAAAAGGAAGTTTTAAGAAATGATGAAAACGAGAACAAGCAAACCCTAGAGTCAGCAGAAGGAAGGAAATAATAAAGATCAGAGAGGAAATAAAAGAGATTAGAAAAATGGAAAAAGTCAATAAAACCAAGATCTGCTTCTTTTGAAAGAATAAATAAGATGGACTAGCCTATGGTCGGGCTCACCAACAAGAAAAGAAAGAGAATCCAAATAAACACAGAAATGAAAAAGGAGACATAATAAGCGATACCACAGAAATACAAAAAAATAATTAAGGGAATAATATGAACAATTACATGTCGACCAATTTCACAACCTATGGACAAGAAATGGAGAAGATTCTAGAAACATACAGCCCACCAAAACTGAATCAAGAAAAGATAGATAATTTGAACAGACTGGTCACCAGAACTGAAACTACCTGCAATTTAACAACTCCCTCCTAACAAAAGTAGGGAGGACCAGATGGTTTCACAAGTGAATTCTACCAAAAACACAAAGAATTTATACCAATCCTTTTCAAACTCTTCCAAAAACCTGAAGATAAGGGAAAACTCCCAAGGACATTCTATGAAGCCACCATCACCCTAATACCANTTAACAACTCCCTCCTAACAAAAGTAGGGAGGACCAGATGGTTTCACAAGTGAATTCTACCAAAAACACAAAGAATTTATACCAATCCTTTTCAAACTCTTCCAAAAACCTGAAGATAAGGGAAAACTCCCAAGGACATTCTATGAAGCCACCATCACCCTAATACCAAAACCAAAGACATCACCAAAAAAACAAAATTACAGGCCGATATATTTGATGAACATAGATGCAAAATTTCTCAAAAAAATATTAGCAAACAGGACCCAACAACATATGAAAAAGATCATACACCACAACCAACTGGGATTCATCCCAAGTTCACTAGGATGGCTCAATATAGGCAAATTGATGTGATACACCACAGAAACTAAAGAAAAGACAAAAACCACATGATCATCTCAATAAATACAGAAAAAGCATTTGAAAAAATTCAACATCCATTCGTGATAAAAAAATTCTTACCAAAGTGGGTACAGAGGAAACATATCTCAAAACAGTAAAAGTTATTTATGACAAACTCACAGTCAATATAATACGCAATGGTGAAAAGTTGAAAGCCTTTCCACTAAGATCTGGAGTAAGACAATGATGCCCACCCTCACCACTGCTCTTCAACAAAGTATTTGAAATCGTAGCCATAGCAGTCAGACAAGAAAAGGAAAAAAAAGCTATCCAAATTGGAAGGGAAGAGGTACAATTGTCATTGTATTCAGATAAGATCCTGTGTATGGAAAACCCTAAAGACTACACACAAAAACTACTAGAACTGATAAAGGAATTCAGCAAGCTAGCAGGTTACAAGATTTTTAAAAATTGGTTCCATTTTTTTACACCAACAATGAAACATCAGAAAGGTAATGTGAAAAAAAAAATCCTTTAAATTCACAATGCCAAAAATAAAACACTTAGTTAGAAATAAATCTCACAAACGAGGTGAAAGAATTATACACTGAGAACTGTAAAACATTACTAAATAAACTGAAGATGATTCAAAGAAATGGAAAGATACCCCATGCTTTCGGACTGAAAGAATTAATACTATAAAATGGTCATACTACCCAAAGGAGTCTATGGATTTAATACAATCACTATCAAATTGCCCATGACGTTTTTCATAGAACTAGAATAAATAATCCTTAAATGTATATGAAAACATGAAAGACCCAGATTTACCAAAGTGATCCTGAAGAAAAAGAACAAAGCAAGAGGTGTGTCCAACTCTCTGTGACCCCATGGACTTTAGCCCTCCAGGCTCCCCTGCCCATGGGATTTTCCAGGCAAGAATACTGGACTGGGTTGTCATTTCCTAATCTAGGGGATCCTCCTGACCCAGGGATCAAACACACATCTCCTGGGTCTCCAGCATTGGCAGGGAGATTCTTTACCACTGTGCACCTGGAAATCCCAAGAATCATCCCAACTTCAGATACTATGACAAAGCCATAGTAATCAAAGCAGCATAGTATTAGCACAGAGATATATGGAGTAATGGGACAGAATAGAGAGCCCATAATAAAACTCACACAACCGCAATCAATCTTTGACAAAGGAGGCAAGAATATACAATAGGAAAAAGTTTCTTCAGCAAGTAACGTTGGGAAAGTCGGACAGCCACATGTAAATCAATGAAGTTAGAACATGTTCTCTTACCGTACAGAAAAATAAACTCAAAATAGCTTAAAGACTTAAACATAGGACAAAACAACATAAAACTTCTAGAATAGAACACCAAAACATGTTCCGCTGTAAATTATACCAATGGAAGAGAAGTCAAAGGCAAAGGAGAAAAGGATATTCCCATCTGAATGCAGAGTTCCAAAGAACACCAAGGAGAGACAAGAAAGCCTTCCTCAGTGATCAATGCAAGGAAATAGAGGAAAACAACAGAATGGGAAAGACTAGAGATCTCTTCAAGAAAAGTAGAGATACCAAGGGAACAGTTCATGCAAAGATGGGCACAATAAAGGACAGAAACGAATTGGTATGGACCTAACAGAAGCAGAAGATATCAAGAAAAGGTGGCAAGAATACACAGAAGAACCATACAAGAGAGATCTTAATGACCCAGATAATCACAATGGTGTGATCACTCACATAGAGCCAGACATCCTGGAATGTGAAGTCAAGGGGGCCTTAGGAAGCATCACTACGAACAAAGCTAGTGGAGGTGACGGAATTCCAGTTGAGCTATTTCAAATCCTCAAAGATGATGCTGTGAAAGTGCTGCACTCAATATGCCAGCAAATTTGGAAAACTCAGCAGTGGCCAGAGGACTGGAAAAGGTCAGCTTTCATTCCAATCCCAAAGAAAGCCAATACCAAAGAATGTTCAAACTACCGCACAATTGCCCTCATCTCACATGCTAACAAAGTAATGCTTAAGAGTCTCCAAGCTAGGCTTCAACAGCACATGAACTGAGAACTTCCACATGTTCAAGCTGGAGTTAGAGAAGGCAGAAGAACCAGAGATCAAATTGCCAACATCTGTTGCATCATAGAAAAAGCAAGAGAGTTCCAGAAAAACATCTATTTCTGCTTTATTGTCTATGCCAAAGCCTTTGACTGTGTGGATCACAACAAACCGTGGAAAACTCTGAAAGAGATGGGAATAAGGCCACCTCATCTGCCTCCTGAGAAATCTGTATGCAAGTCAAGAAGCAACAGTTAGAACTGGACATGGAATAACAGACTAGTTCCAAAATGGGAAAGGAGTACGTCAAGGCTGTAGACTGTCACCCTGTTTATTTCACTTATATGCAGAGTACATCATGTGAAATGTCATGCTGGATGAAGCACAAGCTGGAATCAAGACCGCCTGGAGAAATATCAGTAACCTCAGATATGCAGATGAATCCACCCTTATGGCAGAAAGCAAAGAAGAACTAAACAACCTCTTGATGAAAGTGAAAGAGGAGAGTAAAAAATCTGGCTTAAAACTCAACATTCAAAAAAACAAAGATCATGGCATTCTGTCCCATCACTTCATGGCAAATAGGTGGGGAAACAATGGAAACAGTAACCCACTTTATTTTCTTGAGCTCCAGAATCACTGCAGATGGTGACTGCAGCCATGCAATTAAAGAACGCTTGCTCCTCGGAAGAAACGTTATGACCAACCTAAACAGTGTTATTAAAAAGCAGAGACATTACTTTGCCAACAAAGCTCCATCCAGTCAAAGCCGTGGTTTTTCCAGTAGTCATGTATGGATGTGAGAGTTGGACTATAAAGGAAACTGAGCACCAAAGAATTGATGCTTTTGAACTGTGGTGCTGGAGAAGACTCTTGAGAGTCCCTTGGACAGCAAGGAGATCCAACCAGTCCATCCTAAAGGAAATCAGTCCTGAATATTCATTGCAAGGACCGATGATGAAGCTGAAACTCCAATGCTTTGGCCACCTGATGCGAAGAACCGACTCATTGGAAAAGTCCCTGATGCTGGGAAAGATTGAAGACAGGAGGAGAAGGGGATGTAAGAGATTGAAATGGTTGGATGGCATCACTGACTCGATGGACATGAGTTTGAACAAGCTCTAGGAGTTGGTCATGGACAGGGAAGCCTGGCATGCTGCAGTCCATGAGGTCACAAAGAGTTGGACACTACTGAGCAACTGAAGTGAACTGATCCCCAGGCAAAAGAAACAAAAATGAAACTAAAGAAATGGGACCTAATAAACCTCGCAAGCTTTGGCACAGCAAAGATAATCATCAACAAAATGAAAAGATAACCTACAGAATGGGANAGCTGACCTCCATCAGCCTCCTTTAGCCAGTCTTCCTTAAACAGTTGTGGAGGCATCTTTGACGGAATCATTGAGAACAAGAATTGACTGAGAACAGCTCTTGAGCAGTCTTCCAGTGCTGAAATTTTGTGTACACACACACACTCCCATCATGACTATAAAGTCATACTTGGTAGCTTCAAAACTGTATTAGCCACTCTCCCTTGACTCTTACTGCATTTCTATTCTACTGCCTGTATCCTTTGGCTTGGTGTACAGCATCCCCACTGGCCCAATTGTCCGAAGAAGAAAACAGCCATAATCTTTGACTCTTATCCTATTTTACTCCCATTTCTAGTCTGCATCTAATCCTGTAAATCCCATCTGCTTAATATCTCGAGTCCTTCTAAGTCCATCCATCTTTCCTGCTATAGACCTACCTCAGATTTTCTCATTTCTTGATTAGTTTACTTATCATCCCTATACATCTTACTCCTTTCAAGCATATTGTCCAGTTATTCAGAAAAATAAGCTTTCTAAATCACAGATACGATTCCATCTCTCTCCTCTTTAAAACTATTCAGTAACTTCCTGTTTTATGACTGCCAGAGGTCTCAGTTTCCTCATTGTTAAAGCAACGGATTAAATTAATAATCTCTTGGATCCTTCAGTGCCATAATTCTTTTCATCTTTGCTAACCTAAAGCAGTTATCTTTCTTTGGCCATCTGGTAATGGGTTTTTCTGCCTTGTGGATTATAGACTTTAGATCCAGGTTCTTTCTGCGGATCACTCCTTATTGTACCTCATAGGAACACAGGGTCAAGCTATCTTCAGAAATAATCTCACACTAAGAATAGTTGGAAAAGTGTGAGCACTGGCATTTCAGAGTCATAATGATCCTTTATTTGAGACATATCTGATCCTTTAACTATGTCTTCCTGCCACTGCTGCTACTAAGTCACTTCAGTCGTGTCCGACTCTTTGCGACCCCATGGACTCCAGCCTACCAGACTCCTCCGTCCATGGGATTTTCCAGGCAAGAGTACTGGAGCGGCGTGCCATCGCCTTCTCATTCATGCAAATATCTAGAGACTCACTGTATCAGAGAATAAACTCTGTATTTCTGATATTGAAACTTCTTCCAACAATGAGAACTATAGATGTACAAGTAGAAATATTGCTTTACCATAAGATGAAAATGAGTATTAGTGCATTATTCATTACTACATTATTATTTGACAGCTGTTGAGCTATAGCACCATAGAGATCCTTAACCATTCCTTTCCTCTTAATATCCTAAATACTGGAGAAAACCTTAGAAATGACTGCATGTAAGAAACTGTTATAATATTCAAGCTAAAGAATTTACTCTAACCAAATGAACACTTCCATCGCCACTTGTTGATTGAAGGTAGTGACACAGATTCATCAATTTAAAATAGAGGCAAATATTTACTGTACACCTGGGACCAACACAATACTGTAAATCAACTATACTCCCATGTAAAATAAAAATAAACAAAATAGAGGCATATCGGTTTTAGCACTGTCATACAACAATGATTTACAATAGTACATTCAAATCTTATATCCATACACACACATTATAATACCCATAGAAAAACAGTAAATATATTTTTCTCACATCCAATACAGTAGGGTGTGCCTTACTATCTGCTCTTGGTCAGTGTGACTGATCAAACTGGGCTGCCCCTCCTTCAGTGGAGTGATGGGCATCAGTTCATTTACTTACTGCACCCGGTGTCTGATTCTGCCGTGATTATGTCTGGCTTATAATGGCTAAAAAAAGCTTCACACTGATAATGCTGGAAGTAGAGATAGGTATAGAAAGAGAGACAAGAATCAAATCCTATGTCAAAAAATGCACATTTTCATGGCTGCCTGTGCAGAGGAGCACAATCAGGAAACTGGGCATCAAAGCAGACAGCAAAGCTCAGCCACCAGTTACGGACTGGTGCAAGTTTTCAATATTCTGAAGGGTGTCACAGACATCAATAAATATCTGTTAAGCAAATATTGTGTGTGACATCATTAATCCAGATGCTGGGGATAAAACAGGGAACAAGAGAGAAAAAATTCCTGTCCTCGTGGGGATTACATTCTAGGGCAGGCAGACAGAAAAGAAAAAAAAAAACAACAAAGTAGTACAAGTATATAGTTTCTAGACACTAATGGTTGGGGGAAAGGTTGTAACTTAAAATAACAAGTCAGGGAGAGACCTATTCACCGAGAGAGATGTGAAGGGGCAGATCCATGAGCATTTCATTTGAAGAGTATACCAGGAAGGGGAAACTTCAAAGGAAACTTTNAAGTATATAGTTTCTAGACACTAATGGTTGAGGGAAAGGTTGTAACTTAAAATAACAAGTCAGGGAGAGACCTATTCACCGAGAGAGATGTGAAGGGGCAGATCCATGAGCATTTCATTTGAAGAGTATACCAGGAAGGGGAAACTTCAAAGGAAACTTTCTAAGTTAAGGCTAAAACTAATATGTTTGAGGAACATCAAGGCAGCCAGTGTAGCTGGAACTTAAGGAGCAAGAAAAGGAAAAAGAGGAGAAGTCAGGGAAGTGATGAGGGTGAGATGCCTGTGAGCCTTTTAGGCCATCCAATGCACAGCCAATTTTACTTTCAAGGACCTTGTCAAACACTGACATCATCAGTGAGATGATATGGCCTACATCATTCTAGCTGCTATTTTGAGAGCAGCCTATAGAGGACAGAAAGAGTAGAAACAGGAGAAATTTCCAATCAGGTTGCTGAGCTAAAAAAAAAAGAAAAATAGAAAAATCAGCGATGTGGTATCTGGTGTGGACTTGTGGAGGCAGCCTTGAGGCCCCAGCTGAGCTGTTCTAGGCAGCTACTGTTGGTGCATTATGGGAGAACGGAGAACCAGTAAGGCAGCCACATCATGCTGCTTGGCTCTTGGAGGCCAGAAGATGCATATCCTAACAAACCACTTGACCGGACGGTGGAGACAAGATCGCAGAGTAGAAGGATGTGAGCTCACTCTGTCTCATGGAAACATCATCAAAATCACTACTGACTGCTGAACCACCATCAGTTAAAAAGAAATGCTGAAATCTACCCAAAAAAGACATCCTCCAAAGACAAAGAAGAAGCCACAATGAGAAGGTAGGAGGGGCGCAGCTGTGATAAAATCATGTGGAAGCTAACCAATATGCTAAGAAACCACCAATGGATCACTGAAGAAATCAAAAAGCACCTAGAGACAAATGAAAGTGAAAGCATGACAATCTAAACACTAAGGGATGCAGTAAAAGCACTTCTCAGAGGCAAGTTTATAGCAACACAATCTTACCTCAGGAAATAAGAAACATAGCAAATAAACCACCTAATCTTACACTTAAGGCAACTAGAAAAAGAACAAACAAAACCCAAAGTTAGTAGAAGAGATCATAAAGATTAGAGCAGAAATACATGAAAGAGAGACATAGAAAAGAGAAAAGCTCAGTGAAACTGAAGCCTTTTCTGTATCTTTGAAAAGATAAACAAAATGGATAAACCTTAGCCAGATTCATCAGGGGAAAAAAGGAAAAGGGCTCAACTTAATACATTTAGAAAGGAAAATGGAGAAGCTACAATGGATACCAGAGAAATACAGTGGATCCTAAGATGCTACAAGCAACCATATGCTAATAAAATGGACAACCTAGAAGAAAGGAACAAATTCTTAGAAAGGTACAATCTCCCAAGACCGAACCAAGAAGAAATAAAAAATATGAACATACCAATCACAAGTACTGAAAATGAAACTATGGCTTAAAAACTTCCAATGAATCAAAGAATTTGAAAAAGAATGGATACATATGTATGTATAACTGAATCACTTTCTGCACACTTGAAATACAATATTCTTAATCAACTATACACAAATATAAAATCTGTCTTTCCTATATCCAAAATACATACATACATATATTCATATTAAAAAAAGAAACTTTCAATGAACCAAAGTGCAAGACCAGATGGCTCCACAGACAAATTCTATCAAACATTTAGAGAAGAGTGAATACATATCCTTCTGAAACTATTCCAAAAAATTGAAGAGGAAGAAACACTCCCAAGCTCATTCTATAAGGCCACCATCACCCCGATATCAAAACCAGACAAATATACAACTAAAATAAAAGTACAGGCTGATGAACGTAGACTCAAAAATCCTCAACAAACGACAGCAAACTGGACTTCCCTGATGGTCCAGTGGTTAAGAATTCTCCTGCCAGTGCAGAGGACACAAGTTTGATCCCTGCTATGGGAAGATTCCACATGCTAGGGGGCAACTAAGCTCATGTGCCACAACTACGTGAGCCCACACACCATAATTCTGAGCCTGCATGTGCCCTAGAGCCTGTGCCCTGCAGCAAGAGAAGGCCCTGCAAGGAGAAGCCCATGTACCACAATGAAGAGTAGCCCCTGCTCACTGCAACGAGAGAAAGCCTGCAGGCAGCACTTAAGACCCAGTACAGCCAAAAACAAATACAGTTTAAAAACAAAAGGAAAAATAAAAAAGACTAGCAAACCAAATCCAACAATACATTAAATGGATCATACACCACGAACAAGTGGGATTTATCCCAGAGATGCAAGGAGTTTTCAATATACACAAAACAATCAGTGATACACCACGTTAACAAACTGAAGAATAAGAACATATGATCATCTAAATAGATGCATAAAGAGCTTTTGACAAAATTCAACACTCACTTATGATAAAATCTCTCCAGAAAATTGGCATAGAGGGAACACACCTCAACATAATAAAGGCCAACAGCTAACATCATACTCAACAATGAAAATCTGAAAACAATTCTTCTAAAATCACAAGCAGGCCAAGAATGTCCACTCTTGCCACTTCTATTCAACATAATTTTGGAAGTCCTAGCCATGGCAATCAGAGAAGAAATAAGGGGAATCCAAAATGTAAAATAAGTAAAACTCTCACCGTTTGTAGATTGCAAGGATACTATACACTGAAAATCCTAAAGATGCTACTAGAAAACTACTAGAGCTCATCAATTAACTCAGTAAAGTAGATGGATACCAAGTTAATCCACAGAAAGCTGCTGCTTTTCTATACACTAACGAGAGATCAGAAGGAGAAATTAAAGCAACAATCTCATTTACCATTGCATCAAATAGAATAAAATACCCAGGAATAAACCTAACCAGGGAGGCAAATGATCTCTACTCTGAAAATAAGAGGCTGATGAAAGAAACTGAAGATGACACAAACAGATGAAAAGATATACCACATTCTTGGATTGCTAGAATCAGTCTTGTCAAAATGAATATACTCATAAGGCAATCTATAGAGTCAATGTAATCTTTATCAAATTACCAATGACATTTTTCACAGAACTGGAACAAAAATTTTACCATCTTATGGAAACACAAAAGACCCCTAATAGCCAAAGCAATCTTGAGAAAGAAAAACGGAGCTGGAGAAATCAGGCTCTATGACTTCTGTCTATACTACAAAGCTACACTCATCAAAACAGTATGGTACTGGCAGAAAAAAGAAATATAGAGCAATTGAACAGAATAGAAAGCCCAGAAATTACCCCATGCAACTTTGGCCAGTTAATGTATGACAAAAGAGGCAAGGCTATACAGTGGAGCAAAGACACTCTCTTCAACAAATGGTGTTAGGAAACTGGGACAGCTACACATAAAAAATGAAATTAGAACATTTTCTCATACCATATTCAAAAATAAACTCAAAATGGATTAAAGACCTAAATATAAGACCAGATACTATAAAACTCTGAGGAAAACATAGGAAGAACACTGACATAAATTGCATCAACATCTTTCAATCTCCTAGAGCAACATAGGAGAAGGCAATGGCACCCCACTCCAGCACTCTTGCCTGGAAAATCCCATGGGCGGAGGAGCCTGGTAGGCTGTAGTCCATGGGGTCACTAAGAGTTGGACACGACTGAGCAACTTAGCAGCAGCAGCAGCAGCAGGAGCAGCAGCAGCAGAGCAACATAAATCAAAGCAAAACAAAACAAAACACAAATGGCATCTAGTCAAACTCAAAAGCTTTTGCAGAGCAAAGGAAACTGTAAACACAATGAAAAGACAACTCACAGAATGGAAAAAAAATATTTGCAAATGATGTGAAAGACCGGGCACTCACGTTCAAAATTGTCAAACAGCTCATGCAGTTCAACATTAAAAAAAAAAAAAATACACACACACAAACAACCCAATCAAAAAATGGGCAGAAGACCTACACAGACATTTCTCCAGACATACAGATAGCCAAAAAGCACATGAAAAGATGCTCAACAGCCTTGATTATCAGAGAAATGCAAATCAAAACTATAGTGAGATATTATCTCATACCAATCAGAACGGCCATCATCAAAAAGTCTATGAACAAATTCAGGAGAGGGTGTGGAGAAAGGGGGACCCTCCTACACTGTTGGCAGGAATGTAAATTGCTTCAGCCACTATGAAGAAGAACGTGGAGGTTCCTTATAAAACTATAAGCAGAGCTATCATATGATCCAGCAATCTCACTCCTGGGCATATATCCTGAAAAGAAAACATGATTCAAAAGGATACAGTCACGTTAACTATACTGTGGTTTATACTAGCCAACACATAAAAGCAATCTAAATGTCCACTGACAGATAAATGCATAAAGAAAATGTTGTATGTATTTGCCATAGGATATTACTCAGCCATAAAAATGAATGAAATAATGCCATTTGCAACAACATGCATGGACCTGGAGATTGCCATATATGGCTTCCCAGGTGGCGCCAGTAGTAAAGAATCCACCTGTCAATGTGGGAGTCAGAAGAGACATGGGTTTGATCCCTGGATTGGGAAGATCCCCTGGAGAAGGGCATGGAAATCCGCTCCAGTATTCTTGCCTAGAGAATCCGATGGACAGATGAGCCTGGCGAGCTACAGTCCACGGGGTCTCAAAGAGTCGGACATAACTGAAGAAACTTGGCAAGCATATCGCGCGCACACGCTCTCTCTCTCTCTCTCTCTATATATATATATATATATCTGAATCACTTGGCTGTACACATGAAACCAATACATTGTAAATCATATTCAAATACAGTACAAACATTTTTTAAAAAAAAATCAGAGATGCATCTCCAAAGACAATGTGCTACAAGAACTGGACATTGCACTGATTCAATTATCAAAACCATTTCCAGGATGCACACTTTGAGCAAAACTTTGGAAAACTCTGATAGTATTTTTCAGATGGTTTATCCCATAATATGTACTAAACTTATGTGTCGAGGTTTGACAGCTATNTACAATGAAACCAATACATTGTAAATCATATTCAAATACAGTGCGAAAAAAATTTTTTTTTAAATCAGAGATGCATCTCCAAAGAAGATGTGCTATAAGAACTGGACATTGCACTGATTCAATTATCTAAACAACTTCCAGGATGCATACTTTGAGCAAAACTTTGGAAAACTGATAGTATTTTTCAGATGGTTTATCCCATAATATGTACTAAACTTATGTGTCGAGGTTTGACAGCTATACAATGACTTTTTTTGTTTTCATAATCACCCTTAGAAAGCAAGGATTTGTATTAGAGGGACCCTATAACATTCTTCCTGATCGCTTTGCAGAATTTTTATGTGAATTCCTTGATAAACCCACTAAAACTATTTTCTGTCCATAGGTTTGCATAGTCTGCCTACTAAGGAAATACTGAGGAAGAGCTCAGAACTGAGCAATTCAGCAAGATCACAGAAACCACCTGTAGGGAGCTGCCTGTCAGCAAATGCTACTAGCGATTCTATAAGTATCAGGAAAACTCTTGCAGGTAACGGTGAAATCCATGGCTTTGGCTAGTTTGTATAGGCTGCATATTTCTTGCAGAGTCAGTGATACTTCTAAAGAGTTCAAGTAGAATAATTATTTTGGAATACTGTATTTTCTGAGTGCCTAGGATTCTGATGGAGCTGTGGTCATCTCAAGGCTCAACTAGGCTGTATATCCAAGGTGGTTCATTCACATAACTGTCAGTTGATGCTCTCAGTTGGGTTGTTGATCCAAGCACCTACCAAAGGCCTCTTCATGTTGTCTTGCACTTACTTACGAAATGGCAGCTTCACCTAGATTCTTACAAGGTGGCTCAATGCTCCAAATAGGAGCATGCCAGCATGTAACGTGGAAGCTGGATCATTTTTATTACCTAGCCTTGTATGGCATGCTGTGTCATTTTGATCACATTCCATTGGTGACAAGTAAATCATAAGCCCATTCAGATTCAAGAGGAGGGGTACATGCCTTACCTCCTGATGAGAGGAATGTCACGGTCATGTTGCAGGGGAGCATGTGGCAGAGCAGATATCGCTGGGGCCATATTTGGAAATTATAACCTGCTACACAGGGTTAGTTATTTAAAAAAGAATGTGTGAAGTCACTGAATTCAACGTAAAGTTTAGAGGTCACCAGACTTGGTGGAGAAACAAAGTAAGGAGGCAGAAACTGCAAAATGTTTACATTCACACATTCACAAGAGCAGAAGGATCCAGGAAAACAGTGGGAGTTTAATCGAGTCAAGATTCAATAAAGGCTTCACTCCGCCTGCTACACCTCGGCTGACTTTGTCAATGGTGCTCTTATGGCAATTCATTCATCCTTTCTCAAACTTCTGGTGAGTGCNTAACACATTCACAAGAGCAGAAGGATCCAGGAAAACAGTGGGAGTTTAATTGAGTCAAGATTCAATAAAGGCTTCACTCCACCTGCTACACCTCGGCTGACTTTGTCAATGGTGCTCTTATGGCAATTCACTCATCCTTTCTCAAACTTCTGGTGAGTGCCTACCACATGTGCCAGGGACTAGTCCAGGTTCTTCACACAGATCAGTAAGCAAATATAGCAACAAGCCCTACCCTTGTGGATGGTATATTCTAGTGGATTCATATTAATAAAAAATAAAAAACACTGTCTGCAAATTAAGTAAATCACCATTAGAGGCAAAGCCACACATGGTCTAACTAGCTAGCTCTGCCCTAAAGAATATTCTAGGCTAAGTTTTGCCAGGTAATTGTCCAACAGCCACAAGAGGTNCTCCAGGGGATCTTCGTGACCCAGGGATCAAACTGCTGGCTCCTGTGCCTCCCGCATTGCAGGCAAATTCTGTACCACTGAGCCACCAGTGAAACCTTGGTGAGCTGTAGCACTCTTCAGGATTGCAAGATGGCTATTGCCTTTCCAAGCATTTGTTGTCATATAACTGAGGCTGGGTTTTTGTTTTCTTTTTTCCCTTGAATTTTTTTTCTTATCATATGGAACAGTCTGTCCTTAAAGAATTTCCATTCTGCCTCATTGCCCAGCACTTGGTCAGCAGCCCAGTGGTTTCTGGGGAGGCTAGAAAGGCTCATATTCTTTATTTCCAGCCTCTTATCAGTGGATCCAGGTTCTTAAAAAAAAAAAAAAAGAAGAAGAAGAAGAATGGCTGTTGGTTGGTTACTCAAGTGTCTGCCTTTTGGCTCACTTACCAAGGTCTTCCCACTTCCTTGACTCTTGTCAACAATTCTACAATGAACATGGAGATAAAGATACCTCCTCCAGATCCTGTTTTGATTTTGTTTGGATAAATACCCAGAAGTGGGAATGCTGGAGCATATGCTAGTTCTCTTTTTACTTTTTTGAGGAATATCCATACTGCTGTTGATAGTTGTTGTACCAATTTAGGTTACTACCAACAGTGTATAGGGTTCTCTTTTCTCTGCATCCTCGCTAACATTTTTTGATGATAGCCATTCTCAGAGATGTGAGAATATACCTCATTGTGGTTTTGATTTGCATTTCTCTGATGGTTAGTGATACAGAATACCTTTTCATCCAGCTGTTGGCTGTTTGCATTTCATCTTCAGAGAGATGTCTATGCAGTTCCTCTGCCCATTTTTTAAAATGAGTTGTTTGCTTTGTATTATGAGTTCTTTATGTATTTTGAATTTTAACATCTTACCAAAATGTGGTTTACAGGTATTTTCTCCTACAGTGTAGGTTGCTTGTTCTTTTTGTTATTTATTTCTTTTGGCTGTGCAGAAGCATTTTAGTTTGATGTAGTTCCACTTATTTTTTGCTTTTGTTGCTTGTGCTATTGGTATTATATCTAGAAAATCATTGCCAAGACCAATGTAAAGGAGCTTTTCCCCTATGCTTTCTTCTAGGAGTTTTACATTTTCACATCTCGTGTTTAAGTCTTTAGTCCATTTCAAGCTAATTTTTGTGAGTTGTGTATGATGGGGTCCAGTTTCATTTTTCTGCGTGTAGTTATCCAGTTTTCTCAATAGTGCTTATTATTGAGAATATTCTTTCCCCATTAAGTATTCTTGGCTCTCACATCAGATGTTAGTTGACCATATATGTGGGACTATATTTATGGGCTCTTGATTCTGTTCCATTGATCTGTTTTTATGTCAGTACCATACTGTTCTGATAATATAACTTTGCAATACAGTTTGAAATCAGGAAGTATGGTACCTCTATCTCTGTTCTCTTTCTCAAGTTTTATTTGGCTCTTTGGGGTATTTTTTTGGTTCTGTATGAATTTTAGGACTCTGTTTTTCTTTCTGTGAAAAATGACATTAAAATTTTGAGGGCAATTGCATTGACTCCATAGGTAGCTTTGAGTAGTGGTGGTGATTAGTCACTAAATCATGTCCAACTCTTGCCATCCCATGGACTGTAGCCTGCCAGGCTCCTCTCTCCATGGGATTTCCCAAGCAAAAATACTGGAGTGGGTTGCCATTTCCTTCTCCAGGGGATCTTCCTGACCCAGGGATCCAACCCTGGCCTCTTGCACTGCAGGTGGTCTCTTGCTTTGCAGGCAGACTCTTACTGACTGAGCCACCAGGGAAGCCCAGTATGATTACTACAGTCATGTTCTGGTAAAGGATCAGTTGTGTCTGATTCTTTGCGACCCATGGACTGTAGCCCACCAGGCTCCTCTGTTCATGGAATTCTCCAGGCAAGAACACTGGAATGGGTTGCCATTCCTTCCTTCAGGGGATCTTCTCAACCCAGGGATCAAACCTGGGTCTCCTGCATTGGAGGCAGATTCTGTGGTTCAGATGGTAAAGTGTCTCTCTGCAGTGCAAGAGACCCAGGTTCGATCCCTTGGTTGGGAAGATCCCCTGGAGAAGGAAATAGCAGCCCACTCCAGTATTCTTGCCTGTAAAATCCCATGGACTGCAGAGCCTGGTAGGCTACAGTTCATAGTATTGTAAAGAGTAGGACATGACTGAGCGACTTCACGTTTCTCTACCATCTGAGCCACCAAGGAAGCCCTTAGTAGTATGAACATCTTAATAATATCAATCCTTCTGATCCATGAACACAGAATGTCTTTCCATTTATCTATCTTTAATTTCTTTCTTGAAAGTCTTACAGTTTTCAATGTAGAAAATTTTGTTAAACTTCAAGTATTTTATTTTTGATGCTATTATAGTGGGATTTCTTTATTTTTCAGATAGTTTGTTGTTTTCTTAGCGTATAGAATCATAACTAATTTTGTATGTTGATGCCATAATTGCAACTTTACTTAATTACTAGTTCCATCAATTTTTTGGTAGAGTCTTGAAAATTTTCTGTATGTAAGATTATATCATCTGCAAAATTTTACTTCTTCCTTTCTGATCTGGACATCTTTTATTTCTTTTTATTGCCTGATTGCTTTGGCTAAAACTTTAGTAGTATGTTGAATAAGAGTGAGGGCGGGCAGCCTTGTCTTGTTCCTGATCTTAGAATAAAAGTTTTCAACCTTTTACCACTGAGTATGTTAGCTGTGGGCTTGTCATATATGGCATTTATTATGTAGAGGTAATCCCTTTTATACCCAATTTGTTCACTTTTTGTCATGAAAGGATGTTGAATTTTGTCAAATTCTTTATCTGCATCTATTGAGACAGTCATGATTTTTATCTTTCATTATATTAATGTGAGGGGTTCCCTGGTGACTCAGATGGTAAAGAATCTTCCTGCAGTGAAGGAGACCCATGTTTGAACCCTGGGTCAGAAAGATCCCCTGGAGAAGGGAATGGCAACCCACTCTATTATTCTTGCTGGAGAATTACCTGGACAGAAGAACCTGGCAGGCTATAGTCCATGGGATCTCAAAAGAGTTGGACAAGAAGGACCAACTAACACTTCTACTTGCATATTAATGTGATGTATCACATTTTTAAAGGAAAACAGTTTTTTTTTTTACTCCTTCCATCACTTATTGAACAGACTATGTGGCATGCAGTGTCCTTTGTACTATGTATACATTTGTATTTTCATTTTTTCAACTGTACTAAGGTATAATTGACAAAATAGTAAGATATTTAAAGTTTGCATTGTGGTGGTTTGATGTATGTAAACTTTGTAAAAGAAGTCTCGCCATATAGTTAATTAATACATCCATCACCTCACATATTTGCATATGTTGAACCATCCTTATATCCCAAGGATTAAGTCCTTGGGTATGATCCCATTAATGTGCTCTTGAATTCAGTTTGCTAGTATTTTGTTAAAATTTTACATTTATGTTCATCATGAATATTGGCCTACAGTATTCTTTTCTTGTAGTGTCCTTTTCTGACTTTAGTATGAGAGCAATTCTGGCCTCATAAAATGAAGTTGGAAGTGGCCTCTCTTCTTTTGGAAGAGTTTGGGAAGAATTGACACTAATTTTTATTTCAATGTTTGGTAGTATTCTCTAGTAAAACCATCTGGTCCTGGACTTTCCTTTGTTGGGAGATGTTTTATTAGTGATTCAGTATCCTTACTCATTATTGGTTTGTTTAGATTTCTGTTTCATCATGATTAAGTCTTGGTAAGTTGCATGTTTTTAGGAATATATCAATTTCTTCTAGGTCGTCCAACTTGTTGGCGTATAATTAATTGTTCATAGTAGTCTCTTAAGATATTTTGTATTTCTGTGGTGTCATTTTTAATGTCCCCTCTTTAGTTTCTGATTTAAAATTTTCTTTTTGTCTTAGTATAGCTAAAGTTGGTCAATTTTGTCATTTCAGAGAACCAATTCTTAATTTCATTGATTCTTTTCTCCTGTATTCCTGTTCTCCATTTCATTTACTTTGGCTCTAATGCTTGTTTATAATTTCCTTTCTTCTGCCAACTTTAGGCTTGGGTTCCCCCTGCCTCCCTCCCCGGTTCCTGAAGGTATAAATGTTAGGTTGTTTTGAGAGTTTTTTCCCTCAAGTTTTTCTTTAAAATTATTACTGTCATACAGGGTAAACACAAACAGTAAGAGGATCCAGGAAGATATACACCCATATTTCAAAGATACTGTGGATTCAGTTCCAAGCCACTAGAATAAAGTGAATATCTCAATAAAGCAACTCACATGAGTATTTTGATTTCCCAGTGCAGATAAGTTACATTTACACTTATACTTTAGTCTGTTAAGT
>SJYA01003331.1:346829-366383 GCA_006410615.1 Neotragus moschatus | reverse complement strand
TGGTTAGGTAAACTACCTGTATTTTTGCCCATTTATGTGATATTTGTGTGTGTGTGTGTGTATGCATATATATGTGACACACCGTGTTTTCATATGTGCCTTTCCTGATAGCTGGTAAAGAATCTGCTTGCAATGCAGGAGACTCCAGTTCGATTCCTAGGTCAGGAAGTTCCCCTGGAGAAGGGATAGGCTACCCACTTCAGTATTCTTGTGCTTCCCTTGTGGCTCAGACAGTAAAGAATCCTCCTGTAATGCGGGAGACCTGGGTCCAATCCCTGGGTTGGGAAGATCCCCTGGAGGAGGGCATGGCAACCCACTCCAGTATTCTTGCCTGGAGAATCCCTATGGACAGAGGAGCCTAGTGGGCTATAGTCCATCGTGTCTCAAAATGTTGGACATGACAGAGTGACTAAGCACATCACAGCATAGAGAGGTCTCATTCTTTATACTGGTTTGATTTAATGGCTATACCACAATTTAACCATTATAGACATTAAGTTGATTCAATTTTTTTTCCTTTTTTGCTATCAGAATTAATGCTGTAAAGTATACACAGTAATACATATAATGTACATATATACATATATGACATTTACATGTAATATATGCATATGTGTCTGTATATGTATCTTTACCTTCTGTTACAAGTATATATGTAGGATAAATTTTTAAAACCCAATTGCGGAGTCAAAGTTTATAGCTGTTTTTCACTCGATGGAGATTATCAAGCTGCTATCCAGAAAGGTTACATCAATTTCCATTCCCTCCACAAGCATTCGGGGGTGCCTGCATTCCCACATTGTTGTCAATACTCGGTTTCATCAGACTTTTTAACATACGATAGACTGATGGGTAAGAAAAAAAAATGAAAATGGAGATTTCTCAGATAGAAAATGTGTCCCCTTATCTTTTCATTCAATACTCACTGAACAAAATGCATATACAGGATTTCACCCAGTCTAAATCTGAGTGGTCCCTGGTTTGTAAGCAGCAGTGTGTTGTGCATTGCACAAGTAAACCCAGCAGTTTGGCTTGAAGTGGCAGCAGATTGGGGAAGCTGGATTTTTGTAAGCTGAGTCCGGTTCATAATTGCTCGATTATAGATGTATCAGGAAATGGGGCACTTCCGTGGGCTGTAGCTTGGATCTTTTGTTACTCTTGATCTGGAACCCTGTGATGGCTAAAAGGACACAAGAACTAGCACTACTTGATCACTTAGTGTCCACCCTGTCATGAGCCCTTTCCATATATTGTGTCACTTAGTACCAGTACTTATGACTAGGCACCATATTATCTTCCTCCTCCCCATATGAGGGAACTGAGGCACAGAGAGGCTATGGGACTTGTTCCAGGTTCCACAGCTAGTCAGTGGCAGAGGTGGGGTTCCATCCACAGGCTGGTTGCCAAATCTGTGCTTTCAGTGAGCTCTCTTCACACTTCAGTGTGCACTCAGATCTCCTGGAGATCCTGTTAAAAATCAGGTTTTGATTCAGCAGATCTGGGGTGAGGCCCAAGATACTGTATCTCAACAAGCTCCCAGATGCTGCTGCTGCTTGTTCATTGAGCAGATTTGAGTAAAAACCTTGAAATCATTAATTTTTTTGTCAATTTTATGGGATTGCCTATCAACAGATTTCACTGATCCCTGCCCTGCCCCCTTCCCACTGCCTGCCACTTCGTGATGTTCATCAGTTGACCTTTTTACTAAAAATGACTTCTTTGACAAATGCCAAAATATCAGCTCTCCAATTCATAGGTGCTGCTGAAGGGCTTTTTGCAGGTTTAAGGACTCTGTTAACATCTATGAGTGAATGTGTGGATTTCCTTTTTTTTTTTCTGATAAATGTAATTTTACACTATATACAAAGATGTTTTCTTTTTTTGGAATTCCTTTAAAGGCCCAAATAGACCATGTTCCAGCAGTTTTAAATGATTTCATAATAAGAGACACTTTATCATTCCCACAGAGAAGGCAGTGGCACCTCACTCCAGTACTCTTGCCTGGAGAATCCCATGGACGGAGGAGCCTGGTGAGCTGCAGTCCACAGGGTCACTATGAGTTGGACACGACTGAGCGACATCACTTTCGCTTTTTACTTTCATGCATTGGAGAAGGAAATGGCAACCCACTCCAGTATTCTTGCCTGGAGAATCCCAGGGACGAGGGGAGCCTGGTGGGCTGCCGTCTGTGGGGTCACACAGAGTCGGACACGACTGTAGCAACTTAGCAGCAGCAGTATCATTCCCACATCAGATTGAAAACATGATGCCCTGATCATTTTTCAGGGCATGAACAGAACCACTCCTGTTTTAGAATCATTCAGTTAAATTTACCAATCTGATGTAAAGAAGTGTCGCCCCAACTCTAAATTAAATGGAGGATGCTTAGACATTTTTTTTTTTTCTAATGGGTTGGGAAGATCCTCTGGAGAAGGAAATGGCAACCCACTCCGGTACTTTTGCCTGGAAAATCCCATGGACTGAGGCACGTTGTAGGCTACAGTCCATGGGGGTCACAAAGAGTTGGACACGACTGAGTGACTTGACTTTACTTACTTTCACAATGATTTAACACTCAGAATAAACTTGATTTCCTTAGAGATAACTTATCCCTTTTAATTAGTCCACTAATATACATTCCACTAAAAACTAAACTTATTACTTGTAATTATTTGGAGAGCATGGTTCATAATTTTCTTATTACTGAATAAATAAATTGGGGAAATGTACATAATAAAAGTTCTTTTAAATGTTCTGAATTATTTGTTTTGCCAGTAACCTGACTTCCCAGTGTTCCATAAGAAGGTAGTTTTAATGGAACTGCGCTGTATTTATGAATTCTGAATGTGAAAATGACAGATTGTATTAATTTCTTATTAATTTGGCTAATTTCCTTTTCACTGGTTAATGAAAGATGTTTGTCTCTTGAGTGGCTCCTACACAATCCAGAGATTTCCTCTGTGTAGCAGGGGAAGAGCATCCTTTAATATCCCCATGTGGAGATGGTCTCTTGGTAAACTGGCCAGCAGTCCATGATGTGTCCAAATGAGTGTTTCTCTTCAAGATTCACTTTTACTGATTACTATCTGACCTGCATTCACTAAGTACAGTGCCTTGGATGTTGGTTTGAGTCAAAGAAAAACATGTTGTTTTCATGCATTATTTACATATTTTGAAGTACCTCTTATCTTTTCCTAGTTATTTTCTTTATGGATTTAGTTACTAAGGAAACTGACCAAGTTAAAAGCCTCATTATTCCTGGGGTGCTAGCCATTTGAACAAATGGAATTTTCAAGAAGTCATTTGATCCATTCTTTCTTTTAGCAAGCTGAACAAAGAAGTGTTTTGTGTAAGGTCACATTTCCTTTTCTGAACAGCTTTACCCATTCAACAACCCAGACAAATGAACGCCTTTGACACATTGAAGTGTGAATGTTGCTACCTGGGCCATAAAGAAGCTGGTTCTCAGATGAGAGGCAGTCATAAAAGCTTCATGGCTGAGAACATCATCTAAATGAGAGGTGGCAAAACAAATATTGGTCATAGCATTATGTGCAGCTAGCTGTTACTGTGCCCATCTGCTGGCTCCATTGCTTTGCATGGAATGGATTCCTCATGCTCAGTGGTGTATTGAAATCTGGTGTCCATGGCAACCAAAGCATCACCAATCCAAACCAAGCACTGTGGGGACCAGCTGAATCTCCACTCCTACAATGACTTTAGAAGGGAGCCACATCCCTCACAGACTTTACAACTATCTAAGGCTGAAGAGTTCCAGTGATCCACCAGAAAGGAAGTATTGTTCTCATGCACATTTCAGTAACATAATTTTTCTATTTAAAATGTTTCTTCTTTCCTTGTGAGGCAAAGAGAATTGCATGAGTTATCACCCACTGCAGCTGTTGAAATAGTTTAGCATCTTAATGAAGGCATTAAAAGATGATGGTTAAGAACAGGGCTTTCAGAGTCCCATAGCCTTGGTGTTGAATCATGGCTCCATCCTGGTTGACCTTAGCCAGGTTACTTTAGCATCTTTAAAAGTTCGATTTCCTCATCTGCAAAAGGTAAGGCAAGCACCCCCTTCTTAGGTGTGGTAGGAAGATCCACTGAGAATGTGCATGTAACACGCTTAGCAGAGGGGTCTGCTGGGCACATAGTAAAGACTCTGTGTAAGTCAGTCCTTGTTTTATTAGTATTTTGAATATTGTCATTAATGTGACAGACCCTCTGTGGACTAAATGATACAGGTGTGTTTTAAGGGGAAGTTTAGCCCATGTAATATTCTCTGTGGTGGTATTCAGAGCTGCTATGCCCCTGATCACAACAGCAAAGCTTTGAGATATTCAAACAGAGGCCATAAAGTGCTGGACAGAAATATTCTTTTCTCTGCCACATGGGAGATTAAGCTGAGCTGCTCTGAGAGATTTTGTGTCAAAATAAATTGAGTGGCTGGTCATCACCCCTGGAAACCGAACCTGTTCAAGTTGCCCTCTGCACTTTGGTTCCTCCAGGAGGAGGATGTTCTTTTCTCTTTTTGCTAAGTTCAGGCTCTTTGAAGACTTAATCTAGGAATTGGTTTTCCTGTGTCTGACTTGTGCTTCTCAGAGTAAATCACCTAATTGGCTTTATCAGAAGAGATTTGCTATGCAGGTGATGTTGGGATTTTTTTTTTTTTTTTTGCTCTCTTCCTCCCCAGAATCTGAGGGGGAGATTCAAGGAGCTCTTTCCTGCTCTTAAATCCTCGTCTTTGCTTCTAAAGATCATTTGCTTGTACAGCACTAATTCAGAATTTCAGGCAAATTTCAGTAGTTGCCTCTCTGGTGAAGTGACAGTTTCAAATGAGTTTTCCTCAGCAAATGTTCCAGATCACGTACAGTCAGTAGCTTGTCTCAGCAAAGGATTAATACAATTAAGGATTCTTCCAAGTGTTTCTTCAGCTTCTGGGCCCATAAATTATGTTTTTTTCTTGCATTAGTGAACTTTTCTATTTGCATTTCAAGGCTGTATCATATGTATAGACTCACTGTCAGTTTTACAAACTTAAATCTACTCTTTAGCTCCTATTCATAATCATTTATGACATGATCTTGACATTTATAACTATACTACTCTAATAGTAATGGAGTAGCAAATGGCAACCCACTCCAGTATTCTTGCCTGGACCACCCCATGAACAGAGGAGCCTGACAGGCTACAGTCCATGGGGTCACAAAGAGTCAGGTATGACTGAGTAACTAAGCACATACTCTAATAGGAAAGGCATCATTATGATTTCTTCTTATCCCTAATAACTGAGTTGTTGTCTATATCCATTCAGTCATTTCAGTCACTCAGTCATGTCTGACTCTTTGTGACCCCATGGACTGCAGATTGCCAAGCTTCCCTGTCCATCACTGACTCCCAGAGCTTGCTCAAACTCATGTCCATTGATTTGGTGATGCCATCCAACCATCTCATCCTCTGTCATCCCCTTCTTCTGCCTTCAGTTTTTCCCAACATCAGAGTCTTTGCCAATGAGTCAGTTCATCACATCAGGTGGTCAAAGTATTGGAGTTTCAGCTTCAACATCAGTCCTTCCAATGAAAATTCAGGACTGACTTCCTTTAGGATTGACTGGTTTGATCTCCTTGCAGCCCAGGGGACTCTCAAGAGTCTTCTCCACCATCACAGTTCAAAAGCATCAATCTTCGGCACTCAGCTTTCTTTATAGTCTAACTCTCACATCCATACATGACTACTGGAAAAACTATAGCTTTGATTAGATGGACCTTTGTCAGCAAAGCAATGTCTCTGCTTTTTAATGCGTTGTCTAGGTTGGTGATAACTTTTCTTCCAAGGAGTAAGCGTCTTTTAATTTCATGGCTGCAGTCACCATCTGCAGTGATTTTAGAACTGAAGAAAATAAAGTATAGCTGTTAGTTCTGCTTAAAATCTCCAATACTCCAACAGCTGTCTCTAGGTCTGTGGTCTTTGTCTCCATGGTGGTCCATAATGTCTTTCCCAGATCTGTGGCATTAGGTCAGTGTTTCTCACACTTGAACATGTATGAGAATCTCTTGGAGGACTTGTTCCAGCCCCAGAGTTTCTGATTCAATGGATCTGGAGTCAGACCTGAGGCTTTGCACTGTGAACAAGTTTCCACTGATGCTGCTGCTTGTCTGGAGACTACATTTTTAGAACCAGTGCCTTATACTATACCCTTAACCTTGGCCAGACATCTCTGAAATGTGGGAACTGGGTGAAGGCCGTACAGTGGTAGTACCACAAACTTACCACCACCACCACCAGAAAATAACTTGAAAGATAGGACTGACTCTATGACAGGTACTGTGATGAACATACTATATCCATTTCAGGGGAGAATACTGGGACTTAGGTTCAGGAACTTGCCTGGCATCACACAACTGGGCAAGTAGTTAAACCCATATCTTTGTGATTACAGAGCTGCTTCTAGAGATTTAAGTCAGATAAGACTTCTGCGTGTTTTTCTACCGAAGTATTCATGGCCAAGAGGAGAACGAGTTGTACCGCAAGACACCTGGAATGACAGTTTGAACTCGACTCTCTGAACTTCAAGGTGTTTTTGAAGTTTAAGAGTGAATAAAAATGGTGGTACAGGAGAGTGCCCTGCATGGATTCAGTTAGTCTCAGCTCAACTTTGTCAGTTGCAACTTTGATAGATCCTTTCACAAACCTGAGCAACTTGGTGATACTCTTAGGCTAAGCTCTCCAGAAGTTGCCTCTGAAGGACTCTCAGAGAAACCAGTATAGGAGTAGGGCAAACAGTGAAGAGTGGGAAGCCAAGCAAAAGTGTGATTTTTAGGCTGAGTTACAGCTTCCATCTCATTCTTTAAAGAATCCCAGAGGGCAGATAGCATGTCATAGTTTGTCCTGACTTGAGTCAAGCACTCCTACCAGCATTTCACTACTAGATGGAGGTGTAATCTTCCCAGTACTTCCAGGCTTCTGGAATTGTGGGACGAATGTGAAAAACATAACTTTCTAGATTTAAGGGACCCCCCTCCCCAGCAGTGTTGGATAGAAAAAGAATAAAGAAAAGAATCTAAAGGCTTCTAAGAAGAAAAATAAAACTGCTTCCTTAAAAGGATTTGCACTGGACTTTCAGTAGCAACTTAAGCTACCCAACAGTGGAGCAAGGCCTCCTAAGTTCACAGAGAAAATCATCAACTAGAATTCTGTAGCAGCCAAAATTATCAATCAACTGTGAGAGTAGAAAAAAAAAATCTTAGCAAGTTCTCAAAAAAAAAAAAACACTTTTTTTTTTCTTTCAAAAGTGTAAGGCATAGGTAATTTTGCTTCACAGAATGTATTTAAAGAACTTACAGACCAGACATTCCAAATGAAGCAACCACAGTCTGGAACACTGCAGGAGCTGATAAAACATTTTTGAGGGAGGTCCATGGTGTTGGTGGAGTGAACTGAGAAATAGGGAAGTATGACATTTCAAAACCTGGAGCTCCAGTGCAGATGAGATCAGAAAACTTCAAGAATGATGGTAAAGGACAGCCCAGGATGTAGCTGGGTATCAAGTCTTGAAGGAAGCCGAAGTACTGAAGCAGAGCTACAGCCAGGATGATGCTAAGAGAAAAATAATAGAATAGGTGAATTACCTGATATGCTTGGCTGTACCTAGAGGAGTTATGCAAGTTTGTCGGAAAATTAAGGTGCGAATTTGGTATAGACAAAATAGAAAACCAAACGATATAGAAAGAAAAGGAAGTTATCTTGCAGGGGGAAGTAGAGGGAAAAAGGAAATAGTAATCATTGAACATGGTTTTGAGAAACTCCACTTTTTAAGTTATATACATGTATTGGGTTGACCAGAAAGCTCATTTGGGTTTCCCCATAATGTGTTATGGAATTGCCTGAATAAACTTTTTAACCAACGTAATATTTCTTTGAGAAATATAAATACCAAGAACATAAGAGCTATTTTTCTTAATCTCACCTGTGCTTTTTAGCTGTGATTTCACCATATTCTTTTCTTCATAGTCTTATTCCTGCTTAGTGATTAACAAATGTTCTTAGAGAACGTCTGTGAAATATTACCTAATGATAGAAATAATGTCATTTATAGATAAGTTTTGTCAGCATATTTCCTCATCAAAAGTGTGGCTTGATACATTCCTTATATTCTAATAAGTAATACTAAATTAGGATTTAATGACATTTTATTAGTTTGGCCGAATAGCTCTGTGTCATTTAAAATCTTCATATGGTTTAGATAGTTGTGCCTCTAAAAATATTGAGTAAAATAATGAAGATCAGAGCTATATTTATTAAACTTCTACCCAGAAAGGAGGGGAGATTCCAGTTAAAATAATTAAAAGTAAAAAGATAGATGGTTAGAATACAGTGAAGATTGGTGGAATCACGTATATAAAGCAGAATAAGAATATAGTTGTTTTTTTTTTTTTTTCATGGCAGTGGCTCTAAGATGCTCCAAGATTCTATAATGCTTTCAAGTCATTGCAACCAGTGGTAACTAATAATTATATAGAACATTAAGTCGACTAACTACTTGTTACATAAGCTATCTTTACATTTAATTCTCACAATCTCTCTTCAAGTTAGATATTATTACTACTACATTTTCAGAACAGAAATAGAAAACATTGCAGAGAGGTTGAGTAACTTCCCCAAGGATGTAGGGTTGAGAGGTAGGATAATGATAACATTTATTGCCCAAGCAGGATACTTTTGGTAGGAACCAGCCAGTTAAGATTCCAAGACAAGAGAGAGAAACTGAGACTTACCTGTGGGATTTATGATCCCCAGTTGATAAGGGATTGAATCTTGTCTAGAATTCAGGTTCTTCTGCAAACTTGTGCTCTTTCTGCTGCCTTGGGCTAGTGATACCCTTTGTTGTTCAGTTGCTCAGTTGTGTCTGACTCTGCAACCCCATGGACTGTGGCACACCAGGCTTCCCTGTCCTTCACCATCTCCTGGAGTTTGCTCAAACTCATGTCCATTGAGTTGGTGATGCCATCCAGCCATCTCATCCTTTTTCACCCCTTTCTCCTCCTGCCCTCAATCTTTCACAGCATTAGGGTCTTTTCAGTGAGTCAGCTCTTTGCATCAGGTGAAAGTGAAAAGTGAAGTATTAGGTGCTCAGTCATGTCTGACTCTTTGCGATCCCATGGACTGTAGCCTGCCAGGCTCCACTGTCCTTGAAATTCTCCAGGCAAGAACTCTGGAGTGGGTTGCCATTTCCTTCTCCAGGGGATCTTCCCAACTGAGGGATTGAACCCAGGTCTCCTGAATTGCAGGCAAATTTTTTATAGCCAAAGTATTGGAGCTTCAGCTTCAGCATCAGTCCTTCCAATGAATGTTCAATCCTTTAGGACTGACTGGCTTTGATCTCTTGGCTGTACAAGGGGTACCCTTCATGTTAAATGAAATTCCCCATTCCCTAAATATACCAATAAATGTTAACTGATGAATGGCAAATCGTTGTTTTTGTTCATCGAGAGAACCCTTGAGGCAGAGGGTAGACTGTCTGCAAATCCATTCTGGAGTTTCAGGACTGAATCTGTTGCTGACTCCCACCCAAGATGCTACTCAGTAGCCCGAAAACTCAAAGAGAGGAAGTGTCTGGAAGGCATTCAGACACAGATGACAAGTTCTCAAATAGAACATGATAGAAGAGAGAATTGAAGACAAGCATGGACAATTAAGCATGAGGATGGAAGTGGATGGCCAACTGTGAGAAGAAGGATCCTTAGCAGGAAGTGCCTAACACCACGTTTGTTCCATGAGTTTCTTTTGTTACTTTTCTCACAAGCCTTTTTTCTCAATGGATCCCTCTCCTCAGCACTTCTGGCTGCCCTTTTGGGTGTACTGTTCACTGCACATTTCATGTTTGTTTCCACCCTACACATTTCCCAGAGAGCCTTGCTTGTAGCAAGACTGCAGCAGCTCTAAGCTCTTCATCGCCACTCCCTTTTCACTAATACTGATCTGAATAATAGGCAGACCTGGCAAAAAAAAAAAGTTTCCTAATACATATTCATGGAAGAGAGGAAGGGATGCACATGCACTGTTTTTAATTTCACAAAGCTAAATAATCCCCTTTATTGGAGTCTCACGAAGGGACAGCTCACATTTTAAAAGGAGCTCCTATCAAAATGTGTTTTAGCTTTTCTGGGTCTGACAGCAGAGCTACTTAGGATCTTGGGTTGAAATGTTTGGTCTACAGGTTACTTGGTCATGAATTCTGTCACATTTTCATTCACTGTCAGCCTCATGACAGCCAGTGGATGGTAAAATCCTACCACTTTTACATTACAAAGTGAAATATATGCCCAGCTGATGACAGGTAAAAATGATCTGCTTGTGCATTTCTGTGCTGACACACAGAACTCTCTCATTGTTAACATTTAAGAGACCCTTTAGGAAAATGTTTGGACTTGTATAGTTTCAGGCATCTAAAATGATTTTTGTTTTTAAAATAATCTGTTACTTTTATATTCATGCAAGTGATAAAGTCTTGTATATGTTTCTCAATCTTTATCTCCATCTGTTGAAAACTTGCATTCACTTTTGATAAATTAAACACTGACAGATATAGATAATCAGTTGTTAAGAATGCCTTTTTTGTTTGTCTGGAAGGAATTATGCTGTCCTACAAACAAGAACTTAATGTAGAAAATTGCGCCTTTAATTGCATATTAAAATACCATTCCTTAAACAACTGTTAAAGTAAATATTTATGAATAAAAATATGTAGAGGAATAGAAGAATCAAAGCCAGTTTACAGTAAGTATACTTTTACTACAGCTAAGAAATGAGTATCTCATCATGGCCTTCCTAGAGTGAATAAACAGATACCTGAAGAGATAATTAAATCAGAAATTAGAAGGACGATGTACCCTCAGAATTTGTTGACAGCGTACAATGATTTAATATTTCTTTTCATTTTAGATAGCATGAGCTTTTAATTAGGTGGTACACAGTATGGGACAACTGTTTCTGACTCATACTATTGAATACTGACCAACATATAACTAACTCCCTATCAGTTTTTTAGCAGTCAGAGGAAAGCCCCTAGTTCTTGGTGCAGGTAACTTATTAGAGATCCTAACTAAAACTACTATGTAAATGGCTTTTGGCCTTAGCTTTCAAGCTTTTTTTCCATCAGGCAAGCTGTGTTCTGCAAACCATTCATTATCACAGTAATCCAAGTCTATGCCCCTACCAGTAATGCTGAAGAAGCTGAATTTGAATGGTTCAGTGAAGACCTACAAGACCTTCTAGAACTAAAACCCAAAAAAGATGTCCTTTTTATTATAGGGGACTGGAATGCAAAAGTAGGAGGTCAAGAAACACCTGGAGTAACAGGCAAATTTGGCCTTGGAGTACAGAATGAAGCAGGGCAAAGGCTAATAGAGTTTTGCAGAGAATGCACTGGTCATAGCAAACACCCTCTTCCAACACATGGACATCACCAGATGGTCAATACTGAAATCAGACTGATTATATTCTTTGCAGCCAAAGATGGAGAAGTGGTATACAGTCAGCAAAAACAAGACCAGGAGCTGACTGTGGCTCAGACCATGAACTCCTTATTGCCAAATTCAGACTTAAATTGAAGAAAGTAGGGGAAACCACTAGACCATTCAGGTATGACCTAAGTCAAATCCCTTATGATTANGACAAAGGAGGCAAGAATATACAGTGGATTAAAGACAATCTCTTTAACAAGTGGTGCTGGGAAAACTGGTCAGCCACTTGTAAAAGAATGAAACTAGACCACTTTCTAACACCATACACAAAAATAAACTCAAAATGGATTAAAGATCTAAACGTAAGACAAGAAACAATAAAACTCCTAGAGGAGAACATAGGCAAAACACTCTCTGACATAAATCACAGCAGGATCCTCTATGATCCACCTCCCAGAATACTGGAAATAAAAGCAAAAATAAACAAATGGGATCTAATTAAAATTAAAAGCTTCTGCACAACAAAGGAAACTATAAACAAGGTGAAAAGACAGCCTTCAGAATGGGAGAAAATAATAGCACATGAAGCAACTGACAAACAACTAATCTCAAAAATATACAAGCAACTTATGCAGCTCAATTCCAGAAAAATAAATGACCCAATCAAAAAATGGGCCAAAGACCTAAACAGACATTTCTCCAAAGAAGACATACAGATGGCTAACAAACACACGAAAAGATGGTCAACATCACTCGTTATCAGAGAAATGCAAATCAAAACCACAATGAGGTACCATTTCACACCAGTCAGAGTGGCTGCGATCCAAAAGTCTACAAGCAATAAATGCTGGAGAGGGTGTGGAGAAAAGGGAACCCTCTTCCACTGTTGGTGGGAATGCAAGCTAGTACAGCCACTATTGAGAACAGTGTGAAGATTCCTTTAAAAAACTGGAAATAGAACTGCCATATGACCTAGCAATCCCAGTTCTGGGCATACACACCAAGGAAACTAGAATTGAAAGAGACACTTGTACCCCAACGTTCATCACAGCACCCTTTATAATAGCCAGGACATGGAAGCAACCTAGATGTCCATCAGCAGATGAATGGATAAGAAAGCTGTGGTACATATACACAATGGAGTGTTACTCAGCCATTAAAAAGAATATATTTGAATCAGTTCTAATGAGTTGGATGAAACTGGAGCCAATTATCCAGAGTGAAGTAAGCCAGAAAGAAAAACACCAATACAGTATAGTAACACAGATATATGGAATTTAGAAAGATGGTAATGATAACCCTGTATGTGAGACAGCAAAAGAGACACAGATGTATAGAACAGTCTTTTGGACTCTGTGGGAGAGGGAGAGGGTGAGGGTGGGATGATTGGGGAGAATGGCATTGAAACATGTATACTTTCATATAAGAAACGAATCACCAGTCCAGGTTCGATGCATGATACAGGATGCTTGGGGCTGGTGCACTGGGATGACCCAGAGGAATGGGATGGGGAGGGAGGTGGGAGAGGGGTTCAGGATGGGGAACATATGTACACCCGTGGCGGATTCATGTCAATGTATAGCAAAACCAATACAATATTGTAAAGTAATTAGCCTCCAATTAAAATAAATAAATTTATATTAAAAAATAAAAGGCACTTGAAATATCTTGACTTTTTCTTTTCAGGGCACAATGGTAACAGGGGATACCTGGTGTAGCTGTCAAGCCAAAAAACAAAAAACATAGGGAGTCAAGGAGAGCGAAAAAAGCATGGAGGTTGATGGACATGGATACATTAGGTTTTCAGTTAACTCGCCATGTTGCTCCCTAAGAAGCATACAATAAAATGGGCAGCTCTGTCATTCTTGGGAGATGAGACTATTCTCTCAGCTCTACAGAATGAGACTGTGGTGATATTAAAATGCTGCCAGTCTCTCCCCACTGGGCAGCCTGCCTGCATTTCACCCAGGCCCAGAGTTCTTTCTCAGCTGCTCTGGAATCTGCCCTTCCTGCTGTTCCCTTTCCGCTAAAGGCCAGCCTCCCTGAGCTGAGAGAATCTGCCCTTTGTTGTACTTGAGGGGAGACTGTTTCCAGCGTTTCAATTGCTCTTCTCCTAGGGAGCCAGAGAGAGGGAGAGGGAGAAGCCGTGTGACAATTGTTTGACTCTCAAGCCAAAATGCAAGGGTTCTCTGAAGCTCTCCCATCTTTGAAGTGAGCAGTCTCCCTCCGAGCCCTTCTGGCTTTGAAGTGATCATCAGCCCTGCGTTTGTCCTGAGAGAGCCCCTGACAGACACTGCAGTGATTTCAACTTTGGAGCCCCTGTCAGGAGGTACCTGTACAGCTTTGGCTGAGACACTCAAGCTTGGGCACGCATCTCGGTCACCTCTGGCTGCCAAACAACATTACATTAAACCTTCCTGGCTTCTGTTTGGGTTGTGATTATCAGTCCCGACTCCATCTAGTGGCTCGGCTGTTCAGGGCCAGTCTTGGCTGATCATGGCTGGGATTGCCAGTGTCTTGGCACTGAGAGGGAAGGTCGTCTGGAAATGGCTGGTCTGGGTGGCCTTGCTCATATATCTTTCCATTGGCCAGCTATTGCCTGGGGCCATTGGGGTGACTGAACTCCAAGACTGGGGACGGAGGCACACAAGGCCTCTGGAGGCTTTGATTCAGAATCACTGAATCACCACTTTAACACATGTCGACTGAAGCAAAGTCATGTAGACGCTCCAGTGTCAAATGGTAGCTAGCTGGATTTCACTTCCTGATGAGAGGAACTACAAAGTAAACCTGAAAGTGCCTGGATGCAGGGGGGAAAGACCTTGTGGCCGGCCTTGCAGTCCATGGCAGCCTGTGATGTCAGGGGCAGCGTGAAGTTGTGTGTCAGGTGTGGATGTATATTCTCAGGGTTCTAGGCTTTGGGGAGATTTGGGGGGATGGGTGTGCTGGGGAGGAGATAGGGCAGATGCTGAGGGGCTTTATACATCCCTTTGGCCTTCAGCATCTTTCATTAGGTCTGCTATAAATAGGCCACAAGAGCTTCCTTCACCTCACAAGTATCATAGATCCTTTATCTTCCTGCCCTTCCAATAAAGCTGATGCGTGTGCTCAGTACCTCAATCATGTGTGACTCTTTGTGATCCCAGGGACTGTAGCCCATCAGTCTCCTCTTTGCATGGGATTCTCCAGGCAAGAATACTGGAATAGGTTGCCATGCCCTCCTGGGAAGCCCTAGTAAAGCCAATGCTAGGTATTAAATTGGAGAAGGCAGTGGCAACCCACTCCAGTACTCTTGCCTGGAAAATCCCATGGAGAAGCCTGGTAGGCTGCAGTCCATGGGTCTCAAAGAGTCAGACATGACTGAGTGGCTTCACTTTCACTTTTCGCTTTCATGCATCGGAGAAGGAAATGGCGACCCACTCCAGTGTTCTTGCCTGGAGAATCCCAGGGATGGGGGAGGCTGGTGGGCTACCGTCTATGGGGTCGCACACAGTCGGACACAACTGAAGTGACTTAGCAGCAGCAGCAGCATTCATATGAAAAGTCAAAAATGAATAATTTTATTTAAATTATTAAGGGATTACAGTTGATCCTTGGACAACTGGGAGGTTGGGGGCAGTGAGCCTCTGTGCAGCCAAAACTCTGCATAGAACTTTACAGTCAGCCCTCAATATCCACAGTTTCGCATCCATGGGATCAAACAAGCTCGGATTATGTAGTACTAAAGCAAGTATTTATTGGAAAACAATATCAGACCTGCACAATCCAAACCCATGTTGTCCAAAGGTCAATCCAGTATGATTGTTTTTGCCTTAAGGTTGAAATACAGTTACTTAACACCTGAGATTTCCCCCCTCATACCAACATGAAGGTCCATGGGGCACATATTTTTGTTTATTTACCCTACCCTAGTCACGTAGGCTCCCTCTGCCCAGCGCATATACAAAATTCCAGACTCCCAGGAGGAAAGCCAGTGTTCAGAATCAACTATATTGTTCACACAAACAGTTGAGGCACACCCTTACTAGTCCTGGGCTTGGTTGTCCAGAAATCCAAGTTCTCAAATGCCAGCCAAGGCCAGCCTTGCCAACAGGCCTATCTAAGGATGGCAGTCTCTGGACTGTTATGCTACCTTTTTTCTCCACACCACGCAAGAATCTAGACTCCTTGAGGGCCAAGATCTTTATGTTGTGATGTGCCTCCTAGAACAGTGTGTGACACACAAGTGCCCAACAAATATTTATTGAATGAAGAGAGGGAACACCAGTCCTCGGGTGGACTTTTCCCTATGACAGAAATAACGCCCAAAGGAAGAACAGTCTCTTGATTTCCCCCACCTAGACTTTCCCTGAAGCAGCAGGCCTGTATACAAGTCCCATCCAGGCAGCCTTTGTCCAGGGAACCTGAAACAAGCCCGGCTTCCACACCCTATCAAGGCCATTTGTCCAGGAGCAGTGTGTCCAGAATAACCTAGTTAGTTGCTTGGTGAGGCTGCCAGTCACTCTCTTTTAAAAAAAATTTTTTTAATACAATAAAGTATACTGTATTGTTACATGCAGGAATCACTGACGTTTCCTCTTTTTTTTAATATATTTGTTTAGCCAGGGCGTCCACATCTCTTGATCCTGGTTTTCCTCTTCAGCCTGTTTGTTTTTCGCCTTCCCTCAGTGCTTGGGGTTGAACTGAATCCTGGCCTAGGTGTGGACCATTTGATTTGACCTGCATCTGATTATGATCTTTATACCAGAAATGTCTTTGTTTCTTCTTCTAATGTTTATTTTTAAAGTCAAAAAGACCATTTGAACGGACTTTCCCCTTACATAGTACACATTTCCTCCTCTGTTTTCAGATCCAAAACCATTTTTCACTGTGACTGTGTAAGCTCTTTACCTGTGATCAGTGACTCCTCAGGGTAAAAACCTCATTTTTTCATTCCCTGTTCCTTCAGTAATAGAAAGATTAAGCTAATTTCAAAACTACTTGTGTCAAGATTTCGTTCCATCTGGAAAGTCTATCTATTTCATCAAAGGCTTGTTTGTCACATTCTGAATTTTGACAAATGGATGCAATGAATCATTGGTTGAAATTCAACAAAGAGTGCCCAGCCCCATATTCTCTGTCTTGGCTTAAGATTGGTCTCAGCTCAAAAATACTCAATTGAATTTATCAGCAGGGGAAAAAAATAAAAGGTTTTAAAAATGCATATCATAGTACCATCTGAGAATATAAATCTTATGTAACATTTGTCATCAAAATTAAGTTTTAATATTATTTCAAGAATATGTTGATCCATCATTTCTACCCATAGAATATGCTAAGTTGGCATATTAATATTAATTCTAACTAATGCTGAGTCACTCTTGTACAGGGAGAATATTCTTCTGAATGAAAAGAATTATGAATCTATTCTAGGGCAAATAATTGCCCATCAAGATTCCTGAACTGATGAGATGAATTAATATTTCTGGCTGAGAAATGATAAATTCTGAGGGAGAAAACTGTCAGGGAGCATTCACCAGCAACTTTAATAAATGACTCGGTCTTGACAGAAATGTTTTAAATACAGCTTCTAGATGTTTAAAGTATTTAGTCATCTTGACAAGAATGGGTTTGCCTTTCCTAACTTTAAAAAAGAAAGAAAGAAAGAAAACTGATAGGTAAGAAAAAATAGAATCACCTGTCAGGATATTAGAGTCCTCAGCTAGTGTTCTTGAGGGCAGTGGCTTTTTACTTTCTGGAGCTTGTAGGAACCTAAAAGAATTTCTGAACTTTGTTCTTCATTGTATAGATGAGAAAGCTGAGGTCCAGAGAGGTGCAGCAACTTGATGAAGGCCACACAGTAAACCAAAGCAGAGCACAGCACAGAACTCAGGTTCTTTCACTTTCAGGTTGCTGTGCCTTTCTCATCCAGTTAATCATATGATTGGAGGCAGGGGTCCCCAGCCTCTAGGTTGCGGACTGCTACCTCCTGTCAGATCAGCAGCAGCATTAGGTTAGAAATAAAGTGCACACTAGAGCCTGTTATACAGAGTGAAGTAAATCAGAAAGAGAAAAATAAATATCATGTATTAGTGCATATGTAGGAATCTAGAGAAATAATACCGATGAACCTATTTACAGAGAAGAAATAGATTTGAAGATGTAGAGAGTGGACTTGTGGACATGGCAGGGGGAGGAGAGGCTGGGAGAAATTGAGAGAATAGCATTGACATATATCCACTATCATGTGTCAAATAGATAGCTAGTGGGAAGCTACTGTATAACACAGGGAGCCCAGCCTGGTGCTCTTTGATGACCTACTAGGGTGGAATTGGGGAGGAGGGAGGATCAAGAGGGAGGGGATATATATCTATATATATAAAATATAAAATTATGACTGATTTGAGTTGATGTACAGCAGAGACTACCACAACATTGTAAAGCAATTATCCTCCAATTTAAAGAAGAGAAAGTGCACAATAAATGTAATGCACTTGGATTATCCCAAAACCATCCCCTCTCCCCTGGTCTGTGGAAAAATTGTCTTCCACAAAATCAGTCCCTGGTGCCAAAAAGGTAAGGCAGTGGTTCTCAAAATCTGGGAGACTCAAAATTGCCTGGAGAGCTTGTTCATACACAGCTTTCTGGACCCTCCTTCAGAGACTGTTTCTATAGGTGTGGGGTCAGGACAGGGAATTTGCATTTCTCTCAAGTTCTCAGGTGATGCTCTTGGTTCTGGTCCAGGGACCACACTTGGAAAACCCCTGAGCTAATGGTTGGAGGAGATAGTCAGGAAGCTGAGAATAAATGTGCACTTTTCTGCAGAGGAAAGGAAATAATTGACTGATTTTAGCTATTCCTGAGTATCTTTGTACTCAGAGAATAGAAGATCTGTTAGTAATTGTACTTTTCCTCTTGTACTTGTAATTATTGTTAAATCAGTTTTCTACTATTAGCCCCAGTACCTGGTAAATTTCTTTCCTGAGTCAGAATTGTGACCCACTGGGGGCCTGGATAATGGGTAAAGGGGACCGCAGCAAATCAGTGCCAAGGAAAAGAAAATCCCTAAGAGGTATTTTTAAAATACGGAACAATGGCTGATTGTAAAACCTCTTCAGAATCAAAATCACTACCAGGAAATCATCAGATTGCCTTTATTCATTTTGAACATTTCCATTAAAGTGGGAAAAAAAGAGAGACAGAAACAGTGACTGCAGACAGACAGGAAAGTTGGTTGAGTTGACAAAGAGAATTGAACTTAAAGCAGGAATTGTATCCCTCCAAATACTGTTTTTTCTGAACCAATTAACAAACTGCTTGCCAAAAATGTGCTTTATGTTTTCCGTGGTGCCACAGCACGGGAAGACCACCTGATATAAAGATGATATGTAAAAATCAAGAGTCTTTTCATTAACATGAAGTTTATTTCTTCTTTTTACCTTTTCATCAGTAATCATTAACTATATTGAAATGGATGCTATGTAATATATTAAGACAAAATCACAATCGGTGGTTGCAAACTTCCTTCCCCTCTCTTTTCAGAAATCTACCTGATTAAAAGAAACCCACGTTTACCTGCTCAGAATCCCTCTAAATTGTTCCTTTCACCTTCCTAGAGTAGGAAAAATTTATTCCTTGCTGGCCTAGAAATTAAACCATGGTTTGGGGAGAAGGAGAGAGAAAAGAGAGAGTGGAGGTAAAGGATCAAGATGGATTCTGTGCCCAGTCTGACTCTTTGTGACCCCATGGACTATAGCCCACCAGACTCCTCTGTCCATGGGATTCTCCAGGCAAGAATACTGGAGTGGGTTGCCATTTCCTTCTCCAGGGGATCTTGCCGATCCAAGGATCAAACTCTCGTCTCCTGTGTCTTCTTCATTGCAGGCACAGCCTCTAGGGAAGCCCAGATGTATTCCAGGACTTCAAAAATCTTTTGTATGTAAAAGTTTCTGAAGCAGCTGTGAGGGACAAAGGAATTGGAGATCGGAAAGGGGTTGAGGAAATGTTACATGGGTTATGAAGGAACCTCTATTACATTGTTTTGAACATCAAGAAAAGCTGCTTTTTTGATGGTCTGTGACTCCTAAAAGAGATAGTGCTCCAAGATTGG
>SJYA01003331.1:320300-336426 GCA_006410615.1 Neotragus moschatus | reverse complement strand
TACATTTAAATTTTCTCTTTTTGAATTCAGATAGTTTTATTATATGTTTTGGAGAAAAACATTTTTAATTGAAAATTTGGTGTCACACATTAGCGTCATAAATTTGGATGCCCAAATGTCTCCCCACATTTGGAAAATTTTCAACCATCATCCCTTTCAATTATCTTTCTATTCCTTTCTCCTGGTCTTCTCCTTTTGAGACTTCAGTGATGTGTATATTGTTTTTTTTTTTTTTCCCCCCAGTGGTGTTCAATAAGTTTTGTTCACTTTCTTCTTTTATTTTATTTTTTTCTTTTGGTTTTCTGTATGGATAATTTCAATTTATCTGCCTTCTAGATCACTTACTCTTCTGTGTGATAAAGTCTGCTGCTGAAACTCTCTATTATATTCCTCATTTCTTCTATATTCTTCAGCTCCAAAATTCTGATAGGTTCTTTTTTATGTCTTCTCTCTCTTTGTTGAACATCTAATTTCATTTTTATTGGTTTTCTGATATCATTAAAATTTTAATCTATGTTCTCTTGTAGTTTTCTGAGCAGCATCTTTAGAACAATTATTTTGAACCTTTGTTGTGAAATTCCTGTAACTCAAAGACAGTGATTTGATCTAAAAGAAAAAATCTTTGGGGAAAGTTACTTGAGTTTAACTGAATTCCTCTGGTAGAGTCATGTTTCCCTGCTTGTTCACGATCCCAAAAGTCTTGCATATGTATCTGCACATTTGACAATAAGTTAACTCTTCCAGACTTTATGGAATGATATTGGTAAAAGAAGCTTCTAACCTGTGGGTGGGGGTACACTGAAGCGTAATATCACTATGGGTCTAGTGGTGCAAGAAGCTAAGTGTGGGGGTATATGACAACACTGCTTTGGGTTTCTTTGACACCACTTCTGCTCCACAGCATTGGCAATTGTGGCAGCCTTGGTACAGTTGGGGGAGGGAGTCTGTAGGCTGTTAGCTGAAAGGGCTGTTGGGGCTTTCAGGTGTGCATACACTCATTTGGAGGATTAGCAGAAAGATTTGGATTCAGATATACACATAGTGATGGGGACCAGAACAAGCAGCAAGAGCTGGGGTCAACTACATGCTCGCTGGTAGCTGCAAAGGCCCTGGTATTGGTGTGCTCTCTCATGGTGGTATACTTATCTCAGCTGTGCACATTGTAATGGCTAGTCACTTGGGGCAGGCTAGAGGCATGCAGGTATACATCTGGAGGAGCTATCTACAGATTGTAGTGGTGGTGTAAGCCAATAACAGTAGGCAGGAACTGATCAAGTCCAAAGAAGAGTTATGGGGGCACTGACTATCTATGTGCTCCCCTGTAGCTATACACTTTCCTGAGTGTGTACAATGAAGTAGAAAAGTAGAGTTTGATGACAAACATCAGATCAGTTGTGTGCAAGTGTATACCTTGGGGGGCGGACATAGTGGTGGATATTAGCTGGCATGTTCAATGTTTGAAGCTCCAGAAGCCTAAGTTGGCTGTTGGCATAGCTAGTGGGCTCCAACATGGGTGGTGAAGGACTTAGGTATGTGGCATCAGTGAAAGTGAATACCAGTCAGGCAAAAGCTGGCAAAATTTGCAGCAGCTCTGAAGCAGCTCTGCTGGCTATTGATTTTGTCAATGGCAAAATTTGCTGAGTTTTTCTTCAGAGCAGATCTTTCTAAGCCAGGATTGTATTTGCTCTATGTCTGCTAATAAGTACCCTTGCTTTTCTTACTTATCTCTAGTCAGCTCTGTAGTCCCAGCTGTTCTGATGGAGAGAAACCAAAGAAAGCTTAGTGCCATGCCCAGAAATGCAGAAGAAGGTGGTCATGCATCCTTTTCTCTTTCTTGGTGAGAGGAACATGTTCTAGCTCAGAAATTCCTTTTTGACACTAAATAAAGCTGGCTTTGGGAATGGGATGATGGAGACACAATGAAGCTATTTTTTTCCTCCTTGTACAATTTTCTGAGTGTTTTGTTGTTGTTGTTGTTGTTCTACTGGATTGCTAAAATTTCAGAAGTGGATCATATTGGTCTCCCAGAGACGATTTTGTTAATGAATCATTGTTCAGTCTTTGATTTTTGTTGAGGCAGGGGTGGGTTAGTGGGAGGCTCAGTTCTCTAACACTGCACGTTTGTCTCCTACTTTGTATACAATAATTGACATTTGGATATTGAGCTAGTGTTGCATACCTGAAATAAATTTTATTTGATTGCTTATTATTTTCATACCAACTGGAATTTATTTGCTCAAGTTTTAAATTGCATCTAATTTCATAACACACATCAGTGTATACTTTTCTTTTCCACTTTTTTACTTTCTTTGTATACTTTCAAAATCAGGGTAATGCTGAATTTATTAAATGAGTTTGGCAGTGTTTCTTCATTTTCTATTTTTAAGAGTGTTGAATTGGTGTGAATTATTCTTTAAATGATTTGTAAGAAATCATTTGTATTTGCAGATTTCTATATCTGCAAATTTCTTGTCTCTTAATTTCACATTGACTTTATTAGTTTTAACATCCATGTAATTGACATTATCTATTTCTTCCTGATTGAGTTATAGTTTGACTGAGACTTTGGGTTTTGAGAAATCAGTTCATTTCTTCTAAGTTGTTTAACTTGTGACTGTGGAATTATTATGCTCTTATTATCCTTTTGATTCTGTTTCTTTCCCCATTTGTTTTTATCCTTTACCTTTGTCAGTTTTGGTAGGGAGTTATGAATTTTAGCTTTTTTTTTTCATACATTGAAAGTGTTCTTTATTGGTTATACATTCAACACATAGAAGTATTTACATGACAGGAATACTTTAAGTAATTACTAACCTATTTTTCCCATGGGTTTTCTCTATTGTCTGTCTGCTTTCAATTTTATTGATTTCAGAAGTGAAGTTTCAATTATTGAGTTGAGAGCGTCCCTATTTTCTAATGTATACATTTAATGATATAAATTTCCCTCATCACTGCTTTAGATATATACCACAGATTTTGACATAGTGTCATTTTCATTTACTTCTATATATTTTTAATCCTTTAATTCTTCCTCTTTGATTCGTGGATCACTTAGAAATGTGTTCATTTATTCCCAAGAGTTTGGTATTATCTTTATTTTCATTTTAAAATAATATAAAATATTTTAAAGTGATTCTTAACTTCCTTTGTTCTTACATAGCATATTCGACAATTTATAATTTAACTTAAAAACAGCTACTTAAATTTAATCCTTGTAAACAAATTGAAATGGTTATATATTTTAACACATATAGTTAATGATAAACAGAAAAGAAAGGGGGTGGAGAAGCAATATAGCACAGACAATACATAGAATGGCGCATATAAGTTACAAGTATAAAGTTTTATCTTTGCCATCAGATAATTTCGTGAGACTTTTAAAACCTCTGGGTTTTGGTTTACTAATTATCAGATAAACATAATACCTGACATATACACCTCAAATGTAAGGGTAAGGTAAATAGATGTGGCAATACTTGGAAAATTAAGACGTTATATAAATGTATGATATTTTTATGCATATTTGGCCACAAATTCCAGTTTAGAAGTCACTGGAGTTAGTCATCTTCTCATTAGATGAATGAAGTGACACAATGACAATCACAGAGAAGTGTAAACAGAGCTTCAGGAAATGCTTAGCTTTCCAAAGCCATACAAAGCATTAAAAAGCCCTAATGCATAACTGGAAAATTCTACATTAATATAAGCACTTGAAAGCTATTGGAGTAAAAGAGATACTATAAAGATGCTAAGAATACATAATGAGAAAAGGGTGTTTTATCCAATAAGTGGTGTTGAAAAAGCTAGATGTCCATAAAAATAAATGAAACCAAACTCTTATCTGACTCCATACCAACTCAAAATGGATTAAGCACTTAAATATAAGAGCTGAAACTGTAAAACTCTTAGAATAAAACAGGAGAAAATCTTCAAGATATTGTTATTGGCGATGATTCATTGGCTATGACACCAAAAGCACAAGTAACAACAACAAAAAAAACAAGTGAGAATATATTAATCTACAAAAATTCTGAAAAGCAAAGAAAAAAAATAAAATAAAAAGGCAAACTATGGAATGGGAGAAAACATTTGTAAAGCATCTATCTACAAAGAGTTCTTACATTACCATATGCAAAATAGATGGCCAGTGCAAGTTCAGTGTGTGAATCAGGGCACCCAAAGTCAGTGCTCTGACAAACCCAGAGGGATAGTGTGGGGAGGGAAGTGCGAGGGGGGTTCAGGATTGGAGGACATATGTATACCTGTTGATATGTGGCATTCATGTTGATGTATGGCAGAAAACATCACAATATTATAAAGTAATTACTCTCCAATTAAAATAAAAAAATTAATTTTAAAAGTGTTTGAAAAGCTTCATTAAGGCTTGAGTTATAATGCTGCTAGCCATGATGAATTATGTATAAATAAATCAATAATATATATTTTAAAAAGATGTCTTTAACGAGAATCACATACAACATAAGGTTTTATACTGACTGATTGACAAAAATTTTGTGGCCAGAGGCTTGCAAGAACCTAACATTATATTTTCAATATTCACTAAATTGCTGCCTATTCTGATTTCATAGAACCTTAGTACAAAAAATTTACTATATTTAATGATGAAAGACTGAATGCTTTTCCTCTAATATCAGGAACAAAGCAAAGTCATCTGCTTTCACCTTGCTATTCAACAAAGCTAGAACTAGAAATTCTAGTCAGCACAGTAAGACAAGAAAATAAATTAAAAGACAAATATATTGGAAAGGAAGACATTAAACTTGGAGATGGAGATCAATATGACAAGATAAGAAAATGTGGAACTCACTTCCCCCCATAAACACATCAAAAATACATCTACAAGTGGAAATATTCTATGGAAAACTAACTGGAAACTGGTAGAAGTATTCCTGTACAACCAATACTGTTTAAAAAAAAAAAAGATATGTAATTGGGTAGAGAAGGAAGAACAGTGATTGGGCTTGGACCTGTGCCCCTGGGAGGGGAAGTAGAAAAAAAAGGAGATTACATGAGCAGACATTCACCCTAGGGAGTGAGTGGTTCAAGCCATAGATTCAGTGCCCCAGTCCTGGGGTCTTATGAGGAGGAGACAAGGCCCTGGACTGACTGGAGGAATGCTGAGACAGATAAAGGATGCAAAAGCCTGTACTTCACTCATGAGGATTGAGCACAATGGCTTGTCCTAGGCAGGGAGGATAGAAATTTGCATTAGTGGATGCTGGGTTTCCCATGACCATCTTGCTCTCCTGAAGCAGTGGAGCTGACTGAACTCCAGCCCCACTCATTCAATGCCACAGTATATCACTGGATCCAGAGTCGCCAGCACTGGGGGGAAACCTTGACAATGGGACACAAAGGTAACCCAGACCTGGGCCAGAATTTGGGTTTGCTGGCAGCAGATACTGTTGGCACTTATTCAAGTGGTGCCACAGAAAAATCCCAGATTTCTGATGGCAGCTATTCTGTCACAGCTCACACCCCGATACAACAGAGAAAGCACATAGGTCCTGTCTTACCTATGGTTCTGTACTGGAAAGGAATGACATAGTCTAAAGACAGTGATCAGTTGTGAGAGACAAAAGGTCTTGATCCCAAGCAGAGAAGTTTGCTCTAGTGGCTCCTGGGTTTCCCATGGCTGATTTTCTATGTGTCCCAGGTCAAGCAAAATGAACACTCTGGCCCTGCTTAGTCCACACCATAGCACATCATTGGACCTGGGGGCCAGGGCTGGGGAAAAGACTGTGGGCTGTGTCTAAGCAGAACTGCAGGCACCTACACAGCCAGTGCATCAGACATCTGTATACACAGAGGCTCCACTTGTTTTAGCACTTTCCTCCTCTGTGACAAAGGTCCTGATGAGGGAAGAAGGGAAAACATACACTTAAAGGTAACAGGGCTACTATAACTAAGAACTAGGGAGAAATAAATTGATGTCAAGGAATGAGAAAATATGAAAAAGATGCAGTCTAAAAAACACATAAGAAGGAATGAAGAGTAGATTAAGTGATAGATAAAAATGCATAAGCAATCTAGAAGAATAGTAGAAATCACCCAATCGGAGAAAAACACAATTAGAAAGAAAAGCAACTGGAAAGATCTCTGAAATAGCATTAAGTGCTCCAATATTCACTTTACTGGAATTCCAGAATAGAGAGATTGGTCAAAAAACTATTTGAAAAATTTATGACTGAAAATTCAAAACCTAAAGAAGAACACAGATATCCAGGTATAGTAATAAAGAGAGCACCAAACTAGATGAACCCAAACACCCCCACACCAAGACATACCATAATTAAAATGACAAAATTTTAATTATGTGTATTGTGGTAGCAGTATACATATGAAAAAAAATCAGATACTAAAACAAAGTTTATAATGAAACAAAAATAAGGGGATTATTTAGTGATACATGGATCAGTAAAAAAGGCTGCAACATGTATAAACATATCTATGTGTGTGTTTATATATAATTATATATATATATAATTATATCAAGTGCTTTTTACAAGCACAACAGTATGAAACTAGAAATCACCTACAGAAATAAAAAACAAAATGAACAAACACATGGAGNATCAGTAAAAAAGGCTGCAACATGCATAATCATATATATGTGTGTGTTTATATATAATTATATATATATATAATTATATCAAGTGCTTTTTACAAGCACAACAGTATGAAACTAGAAATCACCTACAGAAATAAAAAACAAAATGAACAAACACATGGAGACTAAATGGCGTGAAACTAAAAAACTAATGGATCAATCAAGAAATCAAGAGGAAAATTAGAAGATACTTTGAGACAAATGACATTGGAAACACAACACTCCAAAATCTATGAGATGCAACAAAAGCTGTTCTAAGAGCAGTTTATACCAACACAAGCTTTCTTCAGGAAACAAAAATAAAAAGACTTCAAATAAACTACCTAATCCATCTGATAAAAATATTAGAAAAAAGAAAAACAAAGCCCAAGTAAACAGAAAGGGAGAAATAATAAAGATCAGAAAGGATAAATAGAGATCAAAAGGATAATAGGAGGATAAAAAGGAGATCAAAGGATAATAGAGATCAAAATATAGAAAACAGACAAACAAACATGACTTACAATGAAGAAAAGAGAAGACCCAAATAAACAAAATAAAAAGTGAAAGAGGAAAAATAATGAACAGCTATTACAGAGATACAAAAAAAACTATAAGAGAATGTTATGAATAACTTCATACCAACAAATAGGATGACCTAAAAAAACTGACAAATTTATAGAAATATACAACTTGCAAAGACTGGATTAAGAAAAAAACAATCATTTGAACAGACTGATCACAAATATGGAAATAGAAGATCTAATAAAAATTTTCCCAGCACAGAAAAGTCCAGGACTGGATGACTTCACAGGGGAATACTACCAAACATATAAAGAAGAATGAATGCCTAACCTTCACAAACTATTCCAAAAAACTGAAAAGGACAGAAAAATCCCAAAATCATTCTACAAGGCCACCATTACCTGAATACCCAAATCAAAGGCAATATTTTTTTAGAAAAACTATTGCAGGTAAATATCTCTGAAAAATATAGGTGCAAAATTCCTCAGCAAAATTTTAGCAAACTGAGTCCAATAATACATAAAAAGTATCATATCATGATCAAATTGAATATGTTCCAAGGTCACAAGGATAGTTCAATTCTTGCAAATCAATCAATGTGATATACCACCTTAATGAAAGGAAGGATAAAAATCACACAATAATCTCAAAAGACACAGAAAAAGGATTTGACAAAATTCAGCATCCATTCATGATAAAATCTCTCACTATAGTTGGTACAGAAGGAATGTATCTCAACATAATAAAGGCCATTCATGTCAAACCAACAGCTAACATTATACACAACAGTGAAAAGCTGAAAACTTTCCCCTTAAGTTTAGAAATAAGACCAGCATCATTTCTATTTAACATAGTATTGGAAGTCCTAGCCACAGCAATCAGTCAAAAAAACAAATAAATGGCACCCAAATTAGAATTGGTAACTATTTATAAATGACATGATGCATTATATAGGAAATCTTGAATTTTCCACACACAGTCATTACAACTAATATATGAGCTCAGTAAAGTTGCAAGACACAAGATTTATACATAGAAATCTATTGCTTTCTATATGTTATTAATAAAATAGCAGAAAGAGAAAGTTTTTACAAATCCTATTTAATATCACATCAGAACAAAATATCTGTGAATTAACTTAACGAAGTAAGTAAAAGACCTATACTCTGAAAACTATAAACTATTCATAAAGGAAATTGAAGATGATATAAAGTAGTTGAGGGATGTCCTTGTATTAGAAGAATTAATATTGTTAAAATGGCTATACTACCCAAAACAAATCTACATATGTAATGCAATACCTATGAAAATACCCATGACATTATTCACAGAACTAGAATAGTGGAGAGTTCTGAGAAAATCTGGTCGACTGGAGAAGGAAATGGCAAACCACTTCAGTATTCTTGTCTTAAGAACCCCATGAACAGCATGAAAAGGCAAAAAGATATGACACTGAAAGATGAACTCCCCAGGTCAGTAGGCATCCAATATGCTACTGGAGAAGAGTAGAGAAATAACTCCAAAAAGAATGAAAAGACAGAGCCAAAGCAAAAACAACACCCACTTGTGGGTGTGACTGTGTGATGGAAGTAAAATCTGATGTTGTAAAGAAGAATATTGCATAGGAATCTGGAATGTTAGGTCCATGAATCAAGATAAATTAGAAGTGGTCAAACAGGAGATGGCAAGAGTGAACATTGACATTTTTGGAATCAGTGAACTAAAATGGATTGAAAGGGGTGAGTTTAATTCAGATGACCAATCTACTAATATCTACTAATGTGGGAAAGACTCCCTTAGAAGAAATGGAGTAGCTCTCATAGTCAACAATAGTCTGAAATGCAGTCATTGGGTGCCATATCAAAAATGACAGAACGATCTCTGTTCATTTCCAAGGCAAACCATTCAATATCACAGTAATCCAAATCTATGCCCCTAACTACTAATGCCAAAGAAGCTGAGGTTGAATGGTTCTATGAAGACCCACAAGACCTAGAACTAACATCAAAAAAAGTTGTCCTTTTCATCAGATGGGACTGGAATGCAGAAGTAGGAAGTTAAGAGATACCTGGAGTAACAGGTCAGTTTGGCCTTGGCATACAAAATGAAGCAGGGAAAAGGCTAATAGAATTTTGTGAAGAGAACGCACTGGTCATAGCCAATACCATCTTCCAACAACACAAGAGATAACCCTACACATGGACATCACCAGCTGGTCAATACTGAAATCAGATCGATTATATTCTTTGCAGCCAAAGATGGAGACGCTCTATACAGTCAGCAAAAACAAAACCGGGAGCTGACTGTGGCTGATATCATGAGGTCCTTATTGCAAAATTCAGACTTACATTGAAAAAAGTGCAGAAAACCACTATACCATTCATTTATGATCTAAATCAAATCCCTTAGGATTATAAAGTGGAAAAAACAAATAGATTCAAGGGATTAGATCTGATAGACAGAGTGTCTGAAGAACTATGCAATGAGGTCCATGACATTATACAGGAGGCAGTGATCAAAACCATCCCCAAAAAAAGAAATTCAAAAAGGCACAATAATTGTCTGAGGAGGCCTTACAAATAGTTGAGGAAAAATATACCCATCTGAATGCACAGCTCCAAAGAATAGCAAGGAGACATAAGAAAGACTTCCTCAGTGATCAGTGCAAATAAATAGAGGAAAACTAGCAATGGGAATGGGAAAGAGTGGCAATCTCTTCAAGAAGAATAGAGATACCAAGGGAACATTCCATACAAAGATGAGCACAATAAAGAACAGAAATGATATGGATTTAACAGAAGCAGGAAATATTAAGAAGAGGTGGCAAGAATACACAGAACTATACAAAAAATATCTTAATGACCCAGATATCCCCAATGGTGTGATCACTCACCTAGAGTCAGACATCTTGGAACACAAAGCTAAGTGGGTCTTAGGAACCATCACTACGAACAAATATAGTGGAGGTGATGGAATTCCAGTTGAGCTATTCCAAATCCCAAAATTACACTCACCTCATATGCTACCAAAGTAATGCTGAAAATTCTCCAAGTGAGACTTTAACAGTACGTGAACTGAGAAATTCTAGATGTTCAAGCTGAATTTAGAAAAGACAGAGATAACAGGGATCAAATTACCAACATCCGCTGGATCATAGGAAAAGCAAAAGAGTTCCAGAAAAACATCTACTTCTGCTTTACTGACTATGCCAAAGCCTTTGACTCTGTGGATGACAACTAAATGTGGAAAATTCTTAGAAATGGATACACCAAACCACCTGACCTGCCTCCTGAGAAACCTGTATGCAGGTCAAGAAACAACAGTTAGAATTGGACATGGGACAATGGACTGATTCCAAATTGGGAAAGGAGTGCCTCAACACTGTATATTGGCACCCTGCTTATTTAACTTATATGCAGAGTATATCATGTGCAATGCCAGGCTGGATGAAGCACAAGCTGGAATCAAGATTGCCAGAAGAAATATCAATAACCTTAGATATGCAGATGACTTCAGCCTTATGGCAGAATGCCAAGAGGAACTAAAGAGCCTCTTGATGAAAGTTTAAGAGTGAAAAAGTTGTCTTAAAACTCAACATTCATCCTTCTGGGTCATCCCAGTGCACCAGCCCCAAGCATCCTGTATCCTGCATCGAACCTGGACTGGTGATTCATTTCTTATATGATATTATACATGTTTCAATGTCATTCTCCTAAATCATCCCACCCTCTCCCTCTCCCACAGAGTTCAAAACACTGTTCTTGATGTATGGAAAAACCAATACAATATCATAAAGTAAAAATAATAATAATAAAATAATAATAAATGATAAATGGTCAAAAAAATAAAGGCAAGAAAACAGAAAAAAAAAAACCCAACCCTCAACATTCAAAAAACTAAGATCACGGCATCTGGTCCCATCACTTCATGGAAAATAGATAGAGACACAATGGAAACAGCGATATACTTTATTTTCGTGGACTTCAAAATCACTGCAGATGGTGACTCCAGCCACGAAATTAAAAGACGATTGTTCCTTGGAAGAAAAGCTATGGCAAAACTAGACAGCATATCAAAAAGCAGACATTACTTTGCTGACATAGGTCCATTTAGTCAAAACTATGGTTTTTCCAGTAGTCATGTATGGATGTGAGAGTTGGACTATAAAGAAAGCTGAGTGCCGAAGAACTGATGCTTTTGAACTGTGGTGTTTGAGAAGACTCTTGAGAGTCCCTCGGACTACAAGGAGATCAAATCAGTCCATCCTAAAGGAAATCAGCCTGGAATATTCATTGGAAAGACTGATGCTGAAGCTGAAACTCCAACTCTTTGGCCACCTGATGCAAAGTACTGACTCATTGGGAAATACCCTGATGCTGGGAAAGATTGGAGGCAGGAGGAGAAGGGGATGACAGAAGATGAGATAGTATGGCATGACTGACTCGATGGACACGAGTTTGAGCAAGCTCCAGGAGTGGCGATAGGCAGGGAAGCCTGGAGTGCTACAGCCCATGGGGTTGCAAAGAGGTGAACACAATTGAGCTACTGAACTAAACTGAGAACAAATCATCTTAAAATTTATATGCAACCACGAAAGACTGAGAATGTTCAATGCTATCTTGAGGGAAAAAAAAAAAAAAGATGAAAGCTGGAATTGTCACCTTCCCTAACTTCAGAATACAGCACAAAGCTACAGTAATGAAAAAAGCATGATAATGTCACAAAAACAGACATAAACCAATGGAACAAAATAGAGAAAACAGAAATAAACACAAGTACCTATGGCCAATTAATTTATGGTAAGTGTGCCAAGAATACATAATGGAAAATAGATATTCTCTTCAAGAAGTTGTCCTGGAGAAAATTAGACAGCTAAATATAAAGCAATGAGGTTAGAACATTACCTGATATGAAATACAAAATAAACTAAAAATGGATTAAATAGTTAAATGTAAAACCTGAAATAATAAAACTCCTAGAAGAGAACATAAGCAGAACACTGTCTGACATAAATTATAGCAATATATTTTTAGATATGTCTCCCAAAGAAAAAGAAATAAAAGCAAAAATAAACAAATGGGACATAATTAAGCTTTTGTACAACAACAGCAACAACATAAAGAACAGAGACAAATGAAAAGACAACCTATGGAATGGGAGGAATTATTTGCCAATTTTTGTGACTGAAAAAGAGTTAATATCCAAAATGTTTAAACAACGTATACTAATCAATAACAAACAAGCAAAATACCAACAACCCAATCAAAAATTAGGCAGAAGATCCAAATAAAGTTTTTTTTTCCCCAGATAAGTCATTCAGAGCTAATGGCCACATAAAAAGATGCTCAAAATCATTACTATTAGAGACATACTAATTAAACTACAATGACATATCATCTTATACCTGTCAGAATAGTTATCATAAAAAATTCTACAATAAAAATTATAGATAAGTATTTGGAGAAGAAAATGGAATTCCACTGTAATATTCTTGGCTGGAAAATTTCATGGACAAAGGCACTTGGCAGGCTATAGTCCATGAGGTCACAGAGAGTTAAATATGGCTAAGTGACTAACACAAACACATCTGGAGAAAAGAGAACCCTTTTATACTATCAATGAGAATGTAACTTCATGCAACCACTATGGAAAACAGAATGGAGGTTTCTCAAAAACCTAAGTACAAAGCTTCCATATCATTCAGCATTTCCACTCCTGGATATATGCCCAGAAAAAATGAAAACACTAATATTTTGAAAAGACACGCACTCCAAGTTCATAGCAGCATCTCTACTGTAGCCAGACAAAGAGAGCACCCCAAATGTCCATAGACAACAAGTTTTAAAAAATATATGATTATACATGTACAATGAATATTACTTAGACAAAAAAAAAGACATTAATTCTCCCATTTGCAGCAACGTGGATAAACCTAGAAAATATAATTAGTTAGACAGTGAAAAGTGTTAGTCATGCAGTCATAGCCAGCTCTTTGCAACCCCATGGACTGTAGCCCACAGGGCTCTTCTGTCCATGGAATTCTCCAGGCAAGAATACTAGAGTGGGTAGCCAGCCATTCCCTTCTCTGGGGGATCTTTCTAACCCAGCGATTGAATCCAGGTCTCCTGCATTGCAGGTAGATTCATTAGTCATCAGGGAAGACAGTGAAAGAAAAATACTATATGATATTACATATATGTGGCATTTTAAAATAATACAAATGAGTATAGATTCAAAACAGAAACAGACTTACAGATATAGAATACAAGCAATTGTTTGCTAAAGAGGAGAGGGAAGGTGGTGAGGATAAATTAGTTGTATGGAATTAAGAGATTAAAAATAACTATATTTAAAATAGATAAGCAATAAGGATTTATTGTGTAGCACAGGGAACTATATCAAATATCTTGTTAACTTTAAAGAAGTATAATCTACAAAAATACTCAATCACTATGCTTTACTCCAATGAAAACAGTAAAAGATTTTATTTCCTTTGGCTCAAAAATCACTGCAGATGGTGACTGCAGCCATGAAATTAAAAGATGGTTGCTCCTTGGAAGAAAAGCTATTACAAACCTAGACAGCATATCTAAAAGCAGAGACATTACCTTGCCAACATAGGTCCTTCTAGTCAAAGCTATGATTTTTCCAGTAGGCATGTATGGATATGAGAGTTGGACTATAAAAAAAGCTGGACACTGAAGAATTGATGCTTTTGAACTGTGGTGTTCAAGAAGACTCTTGAGACTGCAAGGAGATCAAACCAGTCAATCCTAAAGGAAATCAGTCTTGAAAGCTCATTGGAAGGACTGATGCTGAAGCTCCAATACTTTGGCCACATGATGCAAACAACTGACTCATTGGAAAAGACCCTAATGCTGAGAAAGATTGAAGGTAGGAGGACAAGGGCAAGACAGGATGAGATGGTTGGATCGCATGACCGACTGGATAAACATGAGTTTGAGCAAGCTCCGGGAATTGGTGATGGACAGGGAAGCCTGGAGTACTGCAGTCCATGGGGTCGCAAAGAGTTGGACACAACTGAGTGACTAAACTGAACTGAACTGATGCTTTACTCCTAGAACTAATATAATATTATAAAGCAACTTTACTTCATTTTAAAAAAGTAAATGAAACTCCTTATTGGATTGTTTTTTACACAAAATGCCAAAGTATATACAAAGATTTCAGGGTATAAGATCAACATAAAATTATTTGTTTATTATATTGAGTAATAAATAAATGGAAAATAAAATTTTAAATGTGATATTGTTTACAATTGTTTCCCAAACTAATAAAACATGTATAAGATATGCTGAAAACTACAAAACACTGATAAAAGCTATGCATGGAGATCTAAATAAATATTAATAGACAACACCAAATGTACTCATGGAGTGGAAGACTCAACATAGTAAATATGTCAATTCTACACAAGTTGATATACAAGTTATATGCAGTTACTATCAAAATCCCAGCAAGAGTTTCCATAAAAATAGACAAGATTATTTTTAAATGGGTAAGAGAAAACAATGGAGTAGAATAGCTAAAATAATTTTGAAAGGAAGAATAGAGTAAGAGAAATCATTCTATCTATTTTTAAGATGCATTACATAGCCTCAGCAATCAAGTGGTACTTTTACAGGGATAGACATAGATCAAGGGAATCAGAGGACTCAAAAATGGTCCCATAAATGTTGGCCTAATTAGAGATAGTTTTTTTTTTTTTTTAAACAAATGGTGCTGGAACAATTGGTTATTCTTTAACCAAAAAAAAAAAAAGAAAGAAAGAAAGAAAGAAAAACCTCCAAATAAACTTAATGCTTTATTTTTAAAAAATGAGCTCAAAATGAAAAATAATTCAAATGGCAAAAAAAAAATGAATCATAGATTTATATATAAAATTACGAATCTTTTCTGAGATAACACAGGAGATTATATTAAAGATCTAGCTTGGTCTTCATGAAGGATTATTAGATATGATATCAGAAGTAAGAACCATAGAAAAAATATCAGTAACCTGGTTTTCATAAAATAAAAACCTTTTTTTCTTCAAAGAAGAAAGGACAAGCTACAAACCTGAGAAAATATTGGTAAATCATGTGGTCTTACAAAAGATATATCTTGAATAAACAAAAACTCTCAAAATCCATCAGGAGAAAATCAAACAATTCAGTAAGAAAATGGGAAAAGACAAGCAGACCTTTTGAAGTTGCAATGTGGATGGCAAACAAATATATGAAACAATATTCAACATCAGCCATTAAAGGGTTAAAGGTTAAAGTGAAGTCACTCAGCCATGTCCGACTCTTTGTGACCCCATGGGACTGTAGCCTACCAGGCTTCTCTGTCCATGGGATTTTCCAGGCAAGAGTACTGGAGTGGGTTGCCGTTTCCTTCTCCAGGGGATCTTCCCTACCCAGGGATTGAACCTAGGTCTCCCACATTGCAAGCAGACACTTTACCCTCTGAGCCACCAGAAAACCCTGCGAAGTAATAACACTATGAACTATCACTATATAGTTATTAAAATAATTAAAATTTAAAAATGACAATATTGAAACTTGCAGAGCACATCACAAGCAACACAAGCTGGAAGAAGCACAAGCTGGAATCGAGATTTCTGGGAGAAATATTAATAACCTTAGATGTGCAGATGACACCACCCTTATGGCAGAAAGTGAAGAGGAACTAAAAAGCCTCCTGGTGAAAGTGAAAGTGGAGAGTGAAAAAGTTTGTTTAAAGCTCAACATTCAGAAAACGAAGATCATGGCATCTGGTCCCATCACTTCATGGGAAACAGATGGGGAAACAGTGGAAACAGTGTCAGACTTTATTTTGGGGGGTTCAAAAGTCACTGCAGATGGTGACTGCAGCCATGAAATTAAAAGATGCTTACTCCTTGGAAGAAAAGTTATGACCAACCTAGACAGCATATTAAAAAGCAGAGACATTACTTTGCCAACAAAGGTCCGTCTAGTCAAGGCTATG
>SJYA01003331.1:309828-320140 GCA_006410615.1 Neotragus moschatus | reverse complement strand
TGAGAGTTGGACTGTGAAGAAAGCTGAGCGCCGAAGAATTGATGCTTTTGAACTGTGGTGTTGGAGAAGACTCTTGACAGTCCCTTGGACTGCAAGGAGATCCAACCAGTCCATTCTGAAGGAGATCAGCCCTGGGATTTCTTTGGAGGGAATGATGATAAAGCTGAAACTCCAGACTACCTCATGCGAAGAGTTGACTCATTGGAAAAGACTCTGATGCTGGGAGGGATTAGAGGCAGGAGGAGAAGGGGACAACAGAGGATGAGATGGCTGGATGGCATCACTGACTGACTTGAGTCTGAGTGAACTCTGGGAGTTGGTGATGGTCAGGGAGGCCTGGCGTGCTGTGATTCATGGGGTCGCAAAAAGTCAGACACGACTGAGCAACTGAACTGAACTGATTTATTGAAAGGACTGATGCTGAAGCTGAAGCTCCAATACTTTGGCTACTTGATATGAAGAGCTGACTCTGGAAAAGATCCTGATGCTCAGAAAGACTGAGAGCAGGAGAAGGGGTCAATTGAGGATGAGATGTTTGGATAGCATCACCAACTCAATGGTTATGAATTTGAGCAAGCTTTGGGAGATAGTAAAGGAAAGGGAATCCTGACGTGCGGCAGTCCATGGGTTGCAGAGTCAGACACGACATAGAGGCTGAACAACAACAAAATGCTGCTGTAAATAGAAACATTTCATTCTTTTATGACTGAGTAATATTCCATTGTTTGGTTTCTGTGTGTGTGTGTGTGTGAGTGTGCATGCACATGAGAGAGAGACCACATATTCTTTATCTATTTGTCAATAGATTGGCATTTAGGCTGCTTCCTTATCTTGGCTATTATAAATAATGCCAGTGTATACAGTGTACACAGAAGTGCATATATATTTTCAAATTAGTGTCTTCCTCTTCCTCAGGTAAATACCCAGGAGTGTTTCTTGAGTAATCTCCACACTGTTTTCCATACTAGTTGCACCAGTTTACATTTCCACTAACAGTATACAAGAGTTCTCTTTTTTCCACACCCACACCAGCACTTGTTATTTGTTTCCTTTCATATAATAGCTATTCTGACATGTGTGAGGTGACATCTCATTGTGTTTTTGATTTGCAGTTCCCTGATGATCAGTGATGTTGAGTATCTTTTTATGAACCTGTTGGCTATCTGTATGTCTCCTTAGAAAAATGTTTATTCCAGCCCTCTTCCTATTTTTTAAATTGGGTTGTCCTTTTAAAATTTTGAGTTGTATGAATTGTTTGTATATTTTGGATATTAACCCCTTACTGGATATTAACCCCTTCATGAATATTTCTCCCATTCAGTAGGTAGCCTTTTCATTTTGTTCAGTACTTTCTTTGCTGTGTAAAAGATTTTTAATTTGGTGCAGTGCCATCTGTTTATTTATGCTTTTTCTTACCTTACCTAAGAAGATATATCCAGAAAAAATTTCTAAGAATCCTGTCAAAGATCATACTGCCTATGTTTTCCTCTAGAAGTCTTATGACTTTAGGTCTTACATTTAAGTCTTTAATATAATTTTTAGTGTATTTTTCAGTTCAGTTACTGTGTTCTTCAGCTCTGTGATGTCTCTTTAGTATTTTCTTACATTTTTAGTTCTTTGTTGAAATTTTCAATGTGTCCATCTATTCGTCTCCCAAGTTCAGGGAGGATCTTTATGGCCATTACTTTCAACTCTGTCAGATAAATTACTTACTTATGCATCACTAAGAGTTTTGTCTGGGGCTTTATGTTCTTTTATTTGACATGTATCCCTCTGTTTCCTCATTTTGCTTGACTATCTGTGTTTGATTTTAGGTATTTGGTGAAACAGGCACTTCCCCCAGTTTTGAAGGAGTAGTTTCATGTAAATGATTATTGTTCAATCTTATCCTCACTTTTGGTTGTCTCTGGAAACTGTATTGATCTTGACAGGTCACAGTTGAGACTGTACAAAACCTATCAGTGTTCCACATGGAAGAATCTCTGTAAGCACCTAGTTTCAGGCTGATTGGAAGCCAGACTTTCAAACAAGAGCTTTTATTTATTTATTTTTTTCAAATTAACAAACTGTAATTGTTTTCCCAAAGATACATTTTTTTTTTCATACACATCCATCATACACTGTAACCAAAAAAAGCAGTGTACATGAAATAAGAGAAAATAAATTAAAAATCCATAGCATAGGTAAGGAGGCTCTAGTCTGGAGCACAGCTGAGTTTCCAGCAATATAAGGAGGCTCGAAAGTTTCTTTTATAAGAATGCNGGATGACAGTTGCAAAAAAATGGGGCTCCAGATGAATGTTTAAGCTCCTTTCTAGGAGATACTGTTGAGTTGTAGCAAGGCCAAGGGAGTGTACAAGGATGGTGTTCCCTGGTCTATATTCCTTAATAGCACCTCTGTAGCATCTAAGTGAGTGGAAAACTTGAAGCCAGTCTCTCAGGCTGAAGTTCTAGGAAAAATAAATAGGCCTTTTTTTTTTTTTCCCACAGGAAAATAGGATGTGTTTCAATATTCTATATGTGCCATGCAAGTGATAACCTACCAGGAACTCTTTGTTTCAGTCCCATAAATGCAAGACCCTGGCCATCAGTGTCAGACATTAAAAGGACATCGTCTGTGTAGACTATATGTAATCAGCAGCTTTAGTGGCACTGTGGGAGAGCACAGGTACTGGATGTGCCTGCACGCTTTAGTGGGGATATGAGAGAACATGGGATCAACTCTAGTCTGCATGCACTAGCAAGGCAGAGAGAGCATACAAATGGCATCCAACAGTGCCTTCATGCCAAGACAGAGTCCCAATAGGCCCTTTCCCCTTTGCCAGATGCTTTAAGATTAGAAATAAATCTCTTTCCCATATGGTCTAGGTGCTTTTCAAACTGTTGTTTGTTTCTGTGCCGGGTCTTCAGTGAGTGTGTCTGCACATAAGCTTTTTAAAGGAGGAATCTCCATTCCTTATAGCCCTTTGGGTCTCCTGGATATAAGACACATTGATTTTCAAAGCCAGGAATTTAGAGAGCTTGTCTCTATGGTGCAGGTCCCAAGGGTTGCAGTGCCCAATGTGGGAAACAAACCTCTCATTCAAGAGGGAGATGTTTCATAATTGTGAGTTTCCTCCAGACTGTGCATTTCTGTGCCAATGATAGCATTTTGGCACATCTCTACCTTTCTTACCTGTTTTGATGTTGTTCTTTTATCCTTTGCTGTGGAGNTGATCTCTGGTTCCTTTGGCTGCTCTAAATCCAGCTTGAAAATCGAAGTTCACAGTTCATGTACTGTTGCTTGGAGAATTTTGAGAATTACTTTGCTAGCCTGTGAGATGAGTGCAATTGTGTTATAGTTTGGGCATTCTTTGGCATTGCCTTTCTTTGGGATTGGGATGAAAACAAACTTTTCCAGTCCTGTCGCCATTGCTGAGTTTCCCAAATTTGCTGGCATATTGAATGCCTGTCTCTTATACACATCTAGATGTGTATAAGAGACAGCTATATCACTGTCTTGAATCCCAAGCCTACATGTTTTTAACTTAAAATCTACTTCCAAATATTTAAATATTTTCTTAATTTTAAAATAAATATAACATAAAAATTGGAGATGATTCTAGTTCAAAGAAATTTTATATTTGGAAATAAAAGATAGTTGGGCCCTAACTCATTATTTCACAACTTTTCCTGATGTGAGAGGAAAATTTTTTAGTTATTCAGAGTTGTATTGCCGAGTGCTTTATTTTGTATGAAACACAAGAGTAAATACGTCTATTTCTAGATTATCTATTTTTCATTATTCTATCTCTTAACAATAGAAATTCATAATGAAGAAATATTCGACTATTGAGTTGGCCAAAAAGTTCATTTGTCTTTTTCTGTAAGATGTTAAGGAAAAATCCAAATGAACTTTCTGGCTGACTCAATAATATCCAAGTTAGAAATAGGAAATTTTAAGCATAAGTAAGTGTTTTCTCACACAATTGATTTTGTAATATTGTATGTTTATAATGCTGTGGGTTTTTTTCCCATAAGCCTAAACAATTCTTGGATATAGAAGAAATATTAGCATGTCAACTTAAAATCTAAATGATTTATTTCTCTTTCAAAGAAGTATTTTTAAGACTTTCTATTTGAAAATATTATTTAAAACTGTTCAGTTCAGTTGCTCAGTCCTGTCTAACTTTTTGTGACCCCATGGACTGCAGCACTCCAGGCCTCTCTCTCCATCACAAACTCCTGGAGTTTACTCAAACTCATGTCCAATGAGTCAGAGATGCCATCCAACCATCTCCTCCACTGTCTCTCGTTCTCTTCCTGCATTCGAACTTTCCCAGCATCAGGGTCTTTTATATATATATATAAACTTATTTATTTTAATTGGAGGTTAATTACTTTACAATATTGTATTGGTTTTTGCCATATATCAACATGAATCCACCACAGGTATACAGGTGTTCCCCATCCTGAACAGCCCTCCCTCCTCCCTCCCCGTACCATCCCTCTGGGTCATCTCAGTGCACCAGCCCCAAGCATCCAGCATTAGGCATTGAACCGCACTGGTGATTCATTTCATATATGATATTGTATACGTTTCAATGTCATTCTCACAAATCATCCCACCCTCTCCCTCTCCCACAGAGGCCAAAAGACTGTTCTATACATCTGTGTCTCTTTTGCTGTCTTGTGTACAGGGTTATCATTACCATCTTTCTAAATTCCATATATATACTTGTTTAGTATACTGTATTGGTGTTTTTTCTTTCTGGCTTACTTCACTCTGTATAATAGGCTCCAGTTTCATGAACCTCAGAACTGATTCAAATGTATTCTTTTTAATGGCTAACTAGTACTCCATTGTGTATATGTACCACAGATTTCTCATTCATTCATCTGCTGATGGACATCTAGGTTGCTTCCATGTCCTGGCTATTATAAACAGTGCTGCGATGAACATTGGGGTATATGTGTCTCTTTCAATTCTGGTTTCCTCAGTGTGCATGCCCAGCAGTGGGATTGCTGAGTCACAGGGCAGTCCTATTTACAGGTTTTAAGGAATCTCCACACTGTTCTCCATAGTGGCTGTACTAGTTTGCATTCCTACCAACAGTGTAAGAGGGTTCCCTGTTCTCGACACCCTCTCCAGCATTTATTGCTTGTAGATTTTTGGATCACAGCCATTCTGACTGGCGTGAAATGGTACTTCATTGTGGTTTTGATTTGCATTCCTCTGATAATGAGTGATGTTGAGCATCTTTTCATGTGTTTGTTAGCCATCTGTATGTCTTCTTTGGAGAAATGTTTATTTAGTTCTTTGACCCATTTTTTGATTGGGTCGTTTATTTTTCTGGAATTGGTCTTTTGAAATGAGTCAGCTTGTCACATGAATCAGATGGCCAAAATATTGGAGTTTCAGCTTCAACATCAGTCCTTCCAATGAATATTCAGGACTGATTTCCTTTAGTATGGACTGGTTTGATCTCCTTACAGTCCAAGGGACTCTCAGGAGTCTTCTCCAACACTACAGTTCAAAAGCATCAATTCTTTGATCTTCAACATTCTTTATGGTCCAATACTCACATTCATAAATGACTATTGGAAAAACCATAGCTTTGCCTTTTTAGGCAAAGTAATGCCTTTGCTTTTTACTATGCTGTCCAGGTTAGTCATAGCTTTTCTTCCAAGGAGCAAGTGTCTTTTAACTTTATGGCTGGAGTCACGATCTGCAGTGATTTTGGAGCCCAAAAAACAAAGTCTGTCACTGTTTCCACTGTTTCCCCATCTATTTGCCATGAAATGATGGAACCAGATGCCATGATCTTCGTTTTCTGAATGTTGAGCTTTAAGCCAACTTTTTCACTCTTCTCTTTCACTTTCATCAAGAGGCTTTTTAGTTCCTCTTCACTTTCTGCCATAAGGATGGTGTCATCTGCATATCGAAGGTTATTGATATTTCTCCCAGCAATCTTGATCTCAGCTTGTGTTTCTTCCAGTCCAGGGTTTCTCATGATGTACTCTGCGTATAAGTTAAATAAGCAGGGTGACAATATACAGCCTTGACGTACTCCTTTCGCAATTTTGAAACAGTCCATTGTTTCATGTCCAGTTCTAACTGTTACTTCCTGGCCAGCATACAGATTTCTCAAGAGGCAAGTCAGGTGGTCTGGTATTCTCAGGTGGTCTGGTATTCCCATGTCTTTCAGAATTTTTCAGTTTGTTGTGATTCACACAGTCAAAGGCTTTGGCATAGTCAATAAAGTAGAAATATATGTTTTTCTGGAACTCTCTCACTTTTTCAATGATCCAACGGATGTCGGCAATTTGATGTCTGGTTCCTCTGCCTTTTCTAAACTGAGGTAGATCACCTGGAAGTTCATGTACTGTTGAAGCCTGGCTTGGAGAATTTTGAGCATTACTTTGCTAGTGTGTGGGATGAGTGCGATTGTGCAGTAGTTTGAGCATTCTTTGGCATTGCCTTGCTTTGGGATTGGAATGAAAACTGACCTTTTCCAGTCTTCTGGTCACTGTTGAGTTTTCTAAAATTGCTGGCGTATTGAATGCAGCACTTTCACAGCATCCTCTTTAGAATTTGAAATAGCTCAACTGGAATTCCATCACCTCCTCTAGCTTTGTTTTTAGTGATGCTTTCTAAGGCCCACTTGACTTCACATTCCAGGATGTCTGGCTCGAGGTGAGTGATCATACCATTGTGATTAACTGGGTCGTGAATATCTTTCTTGTATAGTTCTTCTGTGTATCCTTGTACTTTTTTGTAATATCTTCGGCTTCTGTTAGGTCCAAACAATTTCTGTCCTTTATTGAGCCTATCTTTGCATGAAATGTTCCCTTGGTACCTCTAATTTTCCTGAAGAGATCTCTAATCTTTCCTATTNTCATACCATTGTGATTAACTGGGTCGTGAATATCTTTCTTGTATAGTTCTTCTGTGTATCCTTGTACTTTTTTGTAATATCTTCGGCTTCTGTTAGGTCCAAACAATTTCTGTCCTTTATTGAGCCTATCTTTGCATGAAATGTTCCCTTGGTACCTCTAATTTTCCTGAAGAGATCTCTAATCTTTCCTATTCTATTGTTTTTTTTAAATTTAAATTTATTTATTTTATTGGAGGCTAATTACTTTACAATTTTCCTCTATTTCTTTGCAATGATCACTGAGGAAGGCTTTCTTATCTCTCCTTGCTACTCTTTGGAATTCTACCTTCAAATGGGTATGTCTTTCTTGTTTACCTTTTCTCTTCACTTCTCTTTTTTTTTAACAGCTATTTGTAAGGCCTCCTCAGACAGCCATTTTGCTTTTTTGCATTTCTTTTTCTTGGGGATGGTCTTGATTCCTGTCTCCTATACAGTGTTACAAACCTCCATCCATAGTTTTTCAGGCACTCTGTCTATCAGATCTAATCCCTTGAATCTATATGTCACTTCCACTGTATAATATTAAGGGATTTGATTTAGGTCATACCTGAATAGTCTAGTGGTTTTCTCTACTTTCTTCGATTTAAGTCTGAATTTGGCAATAAGGAGTTGATGTGAGCCACAGTCAGCTCCCTGTCTTGTTTTTGCTGACTGTATAGAGCTTCTCCATCTCTGGCTGCAAAGAATATAATCAGTCTGATTTCAGTGTTGACCATCTGGTGATGTCCATGTGTAGAGTCTGCTCTTGTGTTGTTGGAAGAGGGTGTTTGCTATGAGCAGTGCATCTTCTTGGCAAACCTCTATTAGCCTTTGCCTTGCTTCCTTCTGTACTCCAAGGCCAAATTTGCCTGTTACTCTAGGTGTTTCTTGACCTCCTACTTTTGCATTCCAGTCCCCTATAATGAAAAAGACATCTTTTGGTGGTGTTAATTCTAGAGGTCTTATAGGGCTTCATAGAACCATTCAACTTCAGCTTCTTCAGCATTACTGGTCAGGGCATAGACTTGGATTAGTGTGATATTGAATGGTTTGCCTTGGAAACTAACAAAGATCATTCTGTCGTTTTTGAGATTGCATCCAAGTATGGCAAACAAAAATATTATTCAAAAGTGTACATGGCTTGTTTACATTATTGAAGACTTCTAAACACATGTGTAATGCGTATTAGTAAGAAGTATCAGTTCAGTTCAGTTCAGTCGCTCAGTCGTATCTCACTCTTTGTGACCCATGAATTGCAGCATGCCAGGCCTCCCTGTCCATCACCAACTCCTGGAGTTTACTCAAACTCACATCCATCGAGTCGGTGATGCCCAGCCATCTCATCTTCTGTCGTCCCCTTTTCCTCCTGCCCCCAATCCCTCCCAGCATCAGAGTCTATTCCAATGAATCAAGTCTTTGCATGAGGTGGCCAAAGTACTGGAGTTTCAGCTTTAGCATCATTCCTTCCAAAGAATACCTAGGACTGATCTCCTTTAGAATGGATTGGTTGGATGTCCTTACAGTCCAAGGGACTCTCAAGAGTCTTCTCCAACACCACAGTTCAAAGGCATCAATTCTTCTGTGCTCAGCTTCCTTCACAGTCCAACTCTCACATCCATACATGACCACTGGTAAAACCATAGCCTTGACTAGATGGACCTTTGTTGGCAAAGTAAGTCTCTGCTTTTCAATATGCTATCTAGTTTGGTCATAACTTTCCTTCCAAGGAGTAAGCCACTCTTAATTTCATGGCTGCAATCACCATCTGCAGTGATTTTGGAGTTCCCAAAAATAAAATCTGACACTGTTTCACTGTTTTCCCATCTATTTCCCATGAAGTGATGGGACCAGATGCTATGATTTTCACTGAAGTATAAGCAAATTAATTTGTGCTAAATTTAGAAGAATGTCTAAATGGAAAAAATAGTTAACAATATAAAGTTGTTTTATTGAGCTATATTGCCTTAAAATGTGTTTTATAATAGCATTTTATTTTTTGGATTAACTGGTAAATTTCATATCTGAGGCTCTCAAATAATAAGCTTTACTTTTCATAATAGGGCTTCCCTTGTGGCTCAGATGATAAAGCATCTGCCTGCAATGCAGGAGACCCGGGTTCGATTCCCGGGTTGGGAAGATCCCCTGGAGAAGGAAATGGCTATCCACTCCAGCATTCTTGTCTAGAAAATCTCATGGACCGAGGAACCTGATAAGTCTTCCCAAGTGGCACTAATGGTAAAGAAACCACTTCCCAATGCACAAGACATGAGAGACACAGGTTCAGTCCCTGGGTTGGGGAGATCCTCTGTAGGAAGGCATGACAATCCTCTCCAGTATTCTTGCCTAGAGAAGCCCATGAACAGAACAGCCTGGAGACCTACAATCCATAGGGCCACAGTCAGACATGACTGGAGTGACTTAACACTCTTGCACATTTCATAATATTACAAAATATTAAGGCTTCTCTGGTGGCTCAGATGGTAAACAATCTGCCTATGATGCAGGAGACATGTTTGATCCCTGGGTCAGGAAGATTCCCTTGGAGAAGAAAATGGCAACCCACTCCAATATTCTTGCCTGAAGAATTCTATGGACAGAGGAGCCTGGTGGACTACAGTCCATGGGATCACAAGGAGTCAGACATGACTGAGCAAAATACACACACACACACAATATTAAAGATACAATGCTCTATGCATCTAGTAACAAACCTCACCTCCCACCACAGTGTCAACAGACACAATGCAGGAAGCCAGAACTCCTACCCCTTCTCAGCAGTTGGGGAGAGCCCCCAGCCTGTCTTTGGTATCAACAGAGGCTGAGAATGAAACCTTGACTTCCACCTTCATCTAGATGTAATTAGGTAGTTATTTCCCCTTAGTTGCTAAAGTAATGTCAGAGAAAGTCAGTTAAAATAGAAGGTTTAACTAAAATTCAGTGTCTCAGAACATAACGAAAGCATGTCAAGGCTACACTTGAAAATCACTCATCATAATGACACCAAAAATTTATGAACCAGAATGAAAAAATGATCAGTACATGACAATAGGAAGAAGACAGAGAAGTTAGAATAATTTGACAAGTTTTTTGAAGCAGATATGATAGAAATGCTTCAGTAAGCAATTATGAAGACACTTGAAGCAAGTGGAAATAGACAGCCGCAGTAAAGAAATAAAAAGTTTCAGGAAAAATATAGAAAATACAAAGAAGAAACAAATGGAAATCTTAGAACTGAAAAATAACTGAAATAAATAGCTCACTGAACCTCTGCCATGGCTTTCCTTTCAAAGAACCTAGGTGCTCACTTGGACCTTTGCCTGTTCCCCACTATCCACTGTCTCCCGAGCCCATGTGGCCTGCTTTCCACGCACCAGCACCACCAGGGTCAATGTCTTGTTGAACCAGTCAGACCCACTC
>SJYA01003331.1:290072-303930 GCA_006410615.1 Neotragus moschatus | reverse complement strand
CATCTCCTGTAAAGAACAAATAGATCCATAAATAAAGATAAATTGGACATGGTCAAACAGGAGATGGCAAGAGTAAACACTGACATCTTAGGAATCAGTGAACTAAAACTGAGAGGAATTGGATGAATTTAATTCAGTTGACCATTATAAGTACTACTATGGGCAGGAATCCCAAAGAATAAACAGATAGCCCTCATAATCAAAAGAGTCTGAAATACAACTTATAAAACAACAGAATGATCTTGGTTACTTTCCAAGGCAAATCATTCAACATCATAGTAATTCAAGTCTATGCCCCAACCATCAATGCCGAAGAAGCTGAAGTTGATCAGTTCCATGAAAATCTAAAAGACTTCCTAAAAGTAACACCAAAAAAAAAAAAAATGTCTTTTTCATCAATGGGGGTTGGAATGCAAAAGTAGGAAGTAAAGAAATATTTGGGGTAACAGGCCAGTTTGGCCTTGGACTACAAAATTAAGCAGAGAAAATGCTAACAGAATTCTTCCAAAAGAATGCATTAGTCATAGCAAAAGCCTTTTTCAACAACACAAGAGAAAACTTTACACATGGATATCACCAAATGATAAATACCAAAATCACACTGATTCCATTCATTGCAGCTGAAGTTGGAGAAGCTGCATAAAGTTAGCAAAAAGAAGACCTAGAGCCAACTATGGCTCAGATCATCAGCTTCTCATAGCAAAATTCAAGCTTAAACTAAAGAAAGTGGGGAAAACCATTAAGCCAGTCAGGTATGACTTAAATAAAATCCCCTATGAATATAGGGAAATGACAAATAGATTTGAAGAATTAGATCTGATAGAGAGAGTGCCTGAATAACTATGGATGAAAGTTTGTAATATTGCACAGAAGGCAGCAGACAAAATCATCCCAAAGAAAAGCAAGAAGGCAAAGTGGTTGTGTCAGGAAGCTTTACAAATAGCTGAGAAAAGAGGTGAAGAGAAAAGCAAGGAAGAAAAGGAAAGGTACAGCCAACTAAATGCAGAGTTCTAGAGAAGAGTGAAGAGAAAAAAGAAGCCCTTCTTCAATGAACAGTGAAAATAAATAGAGAAAAAAAAACAGAACAGGAAAGACTAGTGATCTCAAGAAAATTGGAAATACTAAAGGAACATTTCATCCAAAGATGGGCACAATAAAGGACAGAAACAATAAAGATCACTAGAAACAGAAGACATCAAGAAGAGATGGAAAGACTACACAGAAGAACCATATAAAAACGATCTTAATGATCTGGACAACCATGATGATGTAATTCATCCAAAGCCAGACATTCTGCAGTGTGAAGCCAAGTGGGCTTTAGAAAGCACTGCTGTGCATAAAGCTAGTAGATATGATGAAATTCCAGCACAGTGATTGAAAATCCTGAAAGATGATGCTATCAAAATGCTGCACTCAATATGTCAGAAAATTTGTAGAACCCAGCATTGGCCACAGAAATGGAAAATGTCAATCCTCATCCTAATTCCAAAGAAAGGCAGTACTATAGGATTTTTAAACCACCAGACAATTGCACTCATCTCCCATGCTAGTAAGGTTATCCTCAAAATCCTTCATGCTACGCTTCAGCATTATGTAGACTGAGATAGTCCAGATTTTCAAACAGGGTTTGGAAAAGACAGAGGAATCAGGGGTCAAATTGCCAATATTCGGTGGATCATAGAGAATGCGAGGTAATTCCTGAAAAACATCTACCTCTGTTTCATTGACCACACTAAAGCCTCTGATTGTGTGGATCATAACAAACTGTGGAAATTTCTTAAAGAGTTTGGAATATGAGATCATCTTACCTCTCTCCTGAGAAATCTGTACGTAGGTCAAGAAGCAACAGTCAGAACCTAGTATGGAAAAGTGACTGATTCAGGATTGAGGAAGAATTATGATGAGGCTTTTTATTGTCACCCTGTTTCACTTCTATGCACAGCACATCATGCAAGATGCTAGGCTGCACGAGTTACAAGCTGGAATCAAGACTGCCAGGAGAAATATCAACAACCTCAAATATGCGAATGATACCACTCTAGTGGCAGAAAGTGAAGAGGAACTAAAGAACCTCTTGATGAGGGTGGAGGAAGAGAGTGAAAAAAGCTGGCTTACAACACAATATTACAAACAACAACAACAACTAAGATCATGGCATCTAGTTCCATCCCTTCATGGCAAGTAGAAGGGGAAAATGTATAAGCAGTGAGAGATTTCCTCTTCTTGGGACCTAAAATCACTGTGGATGGTGACTGCAGCCATGAAATTAGAAGATTGCTACTTGGAAGGAAAACTATGACAAACCTAGACAATGTGTTAAAAAGAAAAGACTTCACTTTGCCAACAAAGGTCTGTATAGTCAAGGCTATTGTCTTTGGAGCAGTCATATGCAGATGTGAAAGCTGGACCATAAAGAAGGCAGAGTGATGAAGAATTGATGCATCTGATCTGTGGTGCTGGAGAAGATTCTGGAGAATCTCCTCAAGGAGATTGAACCAGTCAATCTCAAAGGAAATCAACCGTGAATATTCATTGAAAGTACTGATGCTAAAGCTGATGCTCCAATACTTTGGGCACCTGATGTGAACAGCTGATTCATTGGAAAAACTCTGATACTGGAAGAGATTGAAGGTAGAAGGAGATAAGGGCAAAAGAGGATGAGATGGTTTGATGGCATCATCAATTCAATGGACATGAACTTGGACAAACTCCAGGAGTTGGTGAAGGGCAGGAAAACCTGGCATGCTGCAATCCATGGGGTCACGAGAAGTCAGACACAATTTGGTGACTGAACAACAACAATGTAAAAAATAAAGAATAGACATTCAGCAATGAACAACACAATAACTGAGATGAAAAATACACTAGAGTGAACCAATAGCTGAATAACTGAGGCAGAATTACAGATAAGTGCTCCTGAAGATAGAATGGTAGAAATAACTGAAACAAAGCAGAATTAAAAAAAATAAAATAGAAAGAAATGAGGGCACACTCAAGAGAGTTCTGTGACAACATTAAGCACAAGGACATTTGTATTACAGGGTTCTGAGAAGAAGAAGAGAAAAAGAAAGGGTATGAGAAAATATTTGTGGGGAATATTAGTAAAAAAAAAAAAAAAATCCATAACATGGGAAAGGAAATACACACCCAAGTCCAGGAATCCTAGGGTCCCACACAGGATAAACCCGAAGAGAAGCATGCCAATACACATATAATCAACCTAATGAAAATAAAACACAAAGACAAAAATATTTAAAGCAGTAAGGGAAAAGGAAAATATAGCATACCACGGGAACCCCATAAGGCTCACAGGTGATCTTTAAACAGAAACACTTCAGGCCACGAAGGACTAGCAGGATATACATAAAGTGATGAAAGGAAAAAAACCTAAAACCAAGACTATTCTATCCAGCAAGGATCTCATTCAGACTTGAAGGAGAAATCAAGAGCCTTACAGATAAGCAAAAAGTTAAGAGAATTCAGGACCACCAACCAGCTTTACAACAAATGCTGAACGAACTTCTCTAGACTAGAAACATAAGAGAAAGAAAAGCCTACAAAAGCAAACTCAAAAAAAATAATTAAATTGTAATAGAATAATACACAACAATAATTACCTTAAATGTAAATGTATTTAATGCTCCAACCAAAAAACACAGACTGGCAAAATGGATACGAAAACAGTGCCCCAATAAATGCTTTCTATAAAGGACCCATTCTAGACCTAGGAACACTTACAGACAGAAAGAGAGGGGCTGGAAAAATATATTCCATGCAAATGGAAATCAAAAGAAAGCAGGACTAGCAATACTAATATCAGATAAGATCAACTTTAAAACAAAGACCATTACATGAGAAAAGGAAAGATACTACATCATGGTAAATAGATCAATCCAAGAATAAGATATAATAATTATAAACATAAATACACCCAATAGAGGAGCACCTCAATACATAAACAAAAGGGAAATCAGAAGGAACATAATAATAGTGGGAGATATTTATATCCAACTCACACAAAAGGACAGATCATATAGAGAGAAAATTCATAAGGAAACACAATCATTAAATGATACATTGGCCCAGTTAGATCTAAATGATATCTACAAGGCATTTCATCTATTTAACATTTTTGTCAAGTGCACATGGAAACTTCTCCAGGATAGATCACATCTTGGGTCACAAGTTAAGCCTTTGCCGATAAAAAAGTTTAAACCATTTTAAGCATCTTTTCTGACCACAGCACTATAATATTAGATATAAACTGCAGGGAAAATAAAACTTTAAAAAACAGAAATAATGTAGGCAAACAAATATGCTTCTGAATAACCAACAGATCACTGTGGAAATCAAAATATACCTAGAAATAAATGAGAATGAAAACACGAGAATTCAAAACCTATGTGTGTGTGTCTGCCTTCATAGTCATGTCCAGCTCTTTGTGATTCCTTGTACTGTAACCTGTCAAGCTCTTCTCTCCATGGAATTTTCCAGGCAAGAGTACTGTAGTGGATTGCCATTGCCTACACTAGGGAATCCTCCCAATCCAGGCATCAAAACCACATCTTTTGCATTTCCTGAATTGGCAGGCAGATTCTTTACTACTGTGTCATCCAAAACCTTTGAGATGCAGTAAAAGCATTGCTAAAAGGAAAGTTTATAGCAAAACAAGAGAAACATCACATAAACAACACAACCTTACACCAAAATCAACTAGAAAAAGAAGAACAAAAAATTCCAAACTTGGTAGAAGGAAAGAAATCAAAGAACAGAGCTGAAATTAACTAAGAGGAAATGAAGAAAAAAACAGCAAAGATCAAAAAAATAACCTGAAAACTGGTTCTAAACAAAATTAACAAACCACTAGTCAAACACATCAAGAAAAAAAGGGATAAAATACAAATCTATAAAATTACAAATGAAAAAGGAGAGATTACAACAGACAATGCAGAAGTACAAAACGACCATAAGAGACAACTACAAGTAACACTATGCCAGGAAAATGGAAAACCTGCAAGAAACGGGCAAATTCTTAGAAAAGTAAAACCTTCTAAAACTGAACCAGCAAGAAATAGAAAATATGAACACAATCACAAGCACAGAAATTGAAACTATAATAAAAAATCTTCAGCAACAACAACAACAAAAGCCCAGGGCCAGATGGCTTCATGGTGAATTCTACCAAAAGTTTAGCGAACAGTGAACACCTATTCTTCTGACTCTTCCAGAAAATTGCAGAGGAAGGAAAAGTCTCAAATGCATTCTATGAGGCCACCATCACTGTGATACTAAATCTAAATGTACCACACAAAATAAAAATTACAGGCTATTATCACTTATGAACATAGATGCACCCCATTTTCTACAACACCTGGTCCTTCATATAATCAATTTTTCTTCTATCCCTGATGCCACCATAAACAACACTCAAATTTCTTTTTATGTCAGCTACAGAGTTCAATTTTCATAGCCAGGTTTCCCAGTGACTTTTTTTTTTTTTTTACCTTTCTCTGATTATAACTATGCTTGCCCAATAAGGCAAAGATACCTAAGCAAGCCAGATTACATATGCACCTGCACATTTTTATGATTATCTAAATCAGATCTGGCCCCAATTACAAAAATATCTCTGTAGCATCCACCTTTGCAAGAAACTTAGAACAACTTTTATTTCAGGATAGAATATTTATTTACTTCCTGAATGTATTTATACTGAAAATCTAACTGTCCCCAGGCTTAAATGGGCATATGTAGCAATCCCTGTAACTGAATCCATTAGAACGCCATTTTAGAAAAAGTAATTGGTACCCTGCCACAATTTATCTTTGGTGGTTGACATTCTTCTCACGTCCATGAATGCCTAGATGGCTTACACATAACTGTACATATTCCTTAGGTTATCTAGTTGTACCTTTAACTGTTCACAACCAAACTGAGACACATCTCCACTGAATCTATATCAAGTTAATATTTAGGAACCATGTATGATTGAGACTTCATTTCCTTTGGCAGACCCCTACATCCCTGGTTAAGAGTGAGTATGAGTACAGCTATGGTCAGAAACCTCTCTTTAACCATTGGAAACATCACCAACACTATTGCTAAGGCCATAGTGGCCCAACAAAAATCCCTAGACTCTCTAGCTGAAGTTTCCCTTGTCAATAAAATGGTTCACAATTATCTCTTTGCTGAACAAGGAATTGTCTGTGCTATAGTCAACATATTCATTGTACTTGAACTAATACTTCTGGGGGAGTAGAGGTACAATTATCTAGAATATGAGAACAAATTCATTGGTTACAAGTCCAAAGTGACTCATCTTAGAATTGCCATTTATTCAACTGGTTATCAACAGGATTGAGTGCATAGTTTAAATGTATACTATGGTGTAGCCTTTCTATCTGCCATTCTATTTTGTATTGTAATTTTTAGAGTATACAGCTGCTGTCTATCTAGCATCTGTAAAAATAGCAAAACTGAAAATGCTTGTCCAGTGCTTCAAACTGATATTGAACACTTGTAACCTTGACAAGATCTTCCTGCCTTGACCCTCCACTTAGCCCCAAAATAAAGAAGGCATTCAAATTTGGCCTTTTGAATTTACCTCTAACCCCCAAAGCTTATCTCACCCTGAAGAAAGGTGTCTAATCATAGTATGGTGAAGAAAAATAAACAAAATGGATGATAAGTCAAAAGGTGAAGTCCATGCAGAAGAAACACCAAGCAATATATCAGATGATTAGCACCATGTAATGGAGACGTGATTTTAAAAAGGGGAAGTATAAAAACAAATTAAAATGGAGTCACTTATGTCAGGAACAAACTGAAGATGGTCAACAAAAGCTGATAAAGGAAAATTAACCTAACCTTACAGAAATTCACAGATTTCTCAGAAATCAGCAGAATATACTGGCTAATTCCCAAACATCAAGTATTCTTTCTTCCTTAGTTTCCCTCAGTGAGCTATCCTAATCTAATATACAGAGTTTGGTTTTTGAAATTTCTTTTTGTTTAAATGAGGTCAATGAAATTCACTTTCCATCCTCTCCTCCATGGGACAAGATACCTGAAGATGTTCCTCCTCAGCTCAAAAGGGCATGTATCTCATATAAATATGCTGGGGGAAAAAAGAAGGAAAGAAAGAAATAAGGAAGGAAGCAAAGAAACAAGAAAAGAAAGAGGAAAACAATGCCTGAAGACATGGTTGATCAGCCATGCTTTCTATGAAACATCTTGATCAAGAGAAGGAAATGCAAAAGATTTCAATCTAAAATGGAACTGGAAGATATTAAATGAAAAAAAAATCACACATGCATACTAAGAAGAATAGAACCTAAGGAATGATAGACTGATTTCCATAAATGCTTCATTTACAGAAGCCCAAGACTTACCTCCTGACCAATGAGTATCCACTAAGAATCTCTCCCCATCCTCAAGCCAACAAACTTACTGCTTAGACTCTGGCTGGCATTACCCTTCTTTATACTTCTTGCCCATAAATACAGTCAACTTCAACACCTCAATGAACTTTACTTGTACCTTGCTATAGTATATGGTTCATGAATTGCAATTTCTCTGATATTCCTGAACAAACTAAATGCCTATCGATGAGAGCTTGTCTTGCTTTACTTCTTTATTTAAGTTGGCACTATAAATATCCCAAGTTCGACAAGAGTTATAAAACAACAGATTCAACAATCTGAGGGAGACCCAAAGAGCATAAACCCAAATTATTCCATGACAAGACACATCATAATTAAACTTGTAAAAATTAAGACAAATAAAATATCTTGAAAGCAAATTAAAAACAATTCTTTACTTATAAGGAAAAAAAATTTTAAATGATAGCATAATTCTAATCAGAAGTGATGAAAGCCAAAAGCAAATGAAACATATTTCAAGTGCTTAAATAAAAAAAATTTCAACAAAAACCCTTTGAGGTGAAAATATTCTTCAGTAATGAAAAGGAAATAAAAATATTATTAAATGAAGGAAAATTAAGAGACTATATCTTAGGCAGACTTACTCTAGATGAATGAATAAAGGAAATTCTCTAAACAGAAAGGAAATAATAAGAGGAGGAAACCTGGAATTTCAGGAAGGAAGAACACTAAGGAAAAAAATCAATAATAAATTAAATGCCTCTTCTCCTATTGATTTTTCTAAATTATGTTTAATGTTTTAATCAAAACCATAACATTTCTTGTTCTTTTAAATGTATTCAGAAGAAATATTTAAGAAAACTATATATATGAGAGACTTAAATAGTTGTTAGGGTTTTCACACTTCATCAGAATTAATAAAATGATGACCACAGTAGACTGTTGCAATATATACCATATATAGTAACATATATAACATTCTATGTGATGTTACATGTTATATACTATTATATATAACATGTTAAAATATATCTTGGATACATATTATACAAATATATAGTGGCTATCCTAATGCGTGTGTGTGTATCAGCATACCACTAAAATCAGAAAAAAAGATATCCTCAAAAACACTTTAAATCAAAATAACTCTAAAAATGTTTAAGTAACCAACAGGAAGGAAAGAAAGTAGAAAAAGAGAAAAAGGAAATATAATATACAGAAAAGAAACAATAAAATGGCAAGATTAAAAGCTCTAACATATTAGTAACTACATTAAATGTAAATGGCATGAATATATCAATTTAGAAAGAGGAATTATTAAAGTGGATTAAAAACTTATGACTTGGAGTGATGTCAACTTCACATCTAAGTGAGATGCTCCCTTTGTTTTTCCCATTCAATCTACATCCAGTAAAATAAAATAAAATAAAATAAATGATGCCTATGTCCAACACACCAGGACACTGTTGAATTCCATATATCTGCACCTATAAAGTGATTCCCAGGTGGTGCTAGTGGTAAAGAACCCACTTGCCAATACAGGAGATGTGAGAGACATGGGTTCAGTTTTTGGGGCAGGAAGACTCCCTGGAGAAGAAAATGGCAACTCACTCCAGTATTCTTGCCTGAAGAACCCCATGGACAGAGGAGCTTGGTAGGCTACATTCCATAGGGTCACAAAAAGTCAGACATGAGCGAAGCAACCAAGCATGCACACACTTCTAAAGGTAGTTGGACTTGAACACATAGAGGAGACAGAATCAGCATGTTAGAAGCAGCAATGTTTGTAATTCCAGCCCCATTGCCACAGCAGCTGAGCCATAGTCCCAGAGAACACAGTAGCATCAAGGGAGTCATCACATATGACTCAGGTCTTCCAAACACAGCAGCAGCCTCAGCCACAAATAACTGGACAATAGTGGTAGGAGGATCTGTGACCCTCATTCCTCCAGCTGCAGAGGCACTCATGACTCCAGACCTCCCCTACACACACACAATACTGCTTGTCCACAGCAGTACAGCCCATGAACCTAGCAACACCAGTCAGGGCTCCTGGAACTTCCAGCTTCCCTCCTTTTCCAATGGTGACAGAACCTGCAACTCAGGAAATCCCAGATACTACAGAAATATCTAATGTCCCAATAGTCCAAGTGACAATGCCAGTGACATTGGCAACAGCAAGGTATCAACAACCCTAGAGGCAAAAGCAGTTGTTGACACTTTTGATAGAAATGGTGGTGGATGGAAACCGCTTACTCAAAGTATAACCAGAGACAGCACAGGTAAGAGAAACCAAAAACTTGTTCTATATCACCAGCTACTAGAAAACAAAAAAGGCCTCTAATTTCTTACCCACTGAATTAATCCTGTGTGTGTGTGGGGGGGGTCGCTAAGAGTTGGCATGACTGAGCAGCTTCACTTTCACTGTTCACTTTCATGCATTGGAGAAGGAAATGGCAACCCACTCCAGTGTTCTTGCCTGGAGAATCCCAGGGATGGGGGAGCCTGTTGGGCTGCCATCTAGGGGGTCGCAGAGAGTAGAACACGACTGAAGCGACTTAGCAGCAGCACTAGCAGTAGTGTGTGTGTGTGTGTGTGTGTGTGTGTTAGCTGCTCAGTCGTATCTGACCCTGTGCGTCCCCATGGACTGTAACCCACCAGTCTCCTCTGTCCATGGAATTCTCCAGGCAAGAATACTGGAGTAGGTTGCCATTCCCTTCTCTATGAATCATACATGCTCCTGTTCATGTTCAGTGGCTCAGTCCTGTTCAGAATCTGTAGTGCTATGGACTGCAGTCCACCAGGCTCCTCTGTCCAATGGGACTCTCCAGACAAGAGTACTGGAATCACTAGAATAAAGTAAAAGGGGAAAAAAGCTTTACATAAAGACGTCATTTGGGCTTCCCAGGAGGCACAGTAGTAGACAAGACATTGCAGGAGACACAACAGACTGGGTTTGATTCCTGCATCAAGAAAATTCCCTGGAGTAGAAAATGGCAACCTACTCCAGTATTGTTGCCTGGAAAATACCATGGACAGAGGAGACTCTAGTTCCAGTAAAGTCACTCAGTCATGTCCAACTCTTTGCGATCCCATGAATCACACCACACAAGGCGTCCCTGTCCATCACCAACTCCCGGAGTTTACACAAACTCATGTCCATCGAGTTGGTGATGCCATCCAGCCATCTCATCCTCTGTTGTCCCCTGTTTCTCCTGCTCCCAATCCCTCCCAGCATCAGTCTTTTCCAATGAGTCAACTCTTCACATGAGGTGNAAACCCAACAGGATGGTCAGAGGGGTGCACTTGCAATATAGCCAAATCACATACCCCCTGATGGGCAACCCACAAACTGAAGAATAATTACATAATGGAAATTCTCCCACAGGAGTGAGAGAACTAAGCTTCATGTCAATCTCCATAGCCTGGGGCTCTGGCATTGGAAGGAGGATAGCCCAGAGAGTTTGGCTTTGAAGGCCAGTGGGGCTCGACTGCAGAATCTCCATAGGACTGGCAAAAACAGAGACCCCACTCTTAGAGGGTACACAAGAGGTGTCCTGAAATCTGGGACCCAGGGTGAAAGCAGTAACATTATAGGAGCCTGGGCCAGACCTATGTGCTAACCATGGAAGGTCTCCTGAGGAGCCAAGGGATGTCTGTTGCTCTCTCTGTGGTCATGAAAGCTGGTGGTAGAAATTTCAGGGGACATTAATTTACTTGATGTCCTATTGGAAGCAGACATCTTGTTTGGGTAATTAGCACCAAGACCTTGCCCAAAGGACCAGCCTAGGCTCCAGTGCTAGCATGCCTTAGGCCAAACAACCAACAAGGTGGGAATACAAGCCCATCCATCAACAGACAATCTGCCTCAGTACTTCCTAAACCCACCACCAGCTCCACACATGCCCCTTGGCACCGTCTTACCTACCAGAGGCCTAAGACTCAGCCCCACCCCTGAATGAGTAGGCACTGGCCCCTCCCACCAAGAAGCCTGCACAAGCCTCTAGACCTGTCTCACCAACCAGAAGCAAGAAAACTATAATACTGCAGCCTGCAGAATCAGGTCCACAAATTCAGGTCAGAACCTACCTTAGATCCAGCTGCTTACATGATGAGAGGAAAGTATACTACTGTGACACAGAATACTTCTTACAGAAGGCCACTTTTCCAAGGTTGAGAAGCATAAATAGCTCTCCACACACATAAAAATGCAGATAGAAATTTAGACAAAATGAAACAACAGAGGAATATGTTCCTGAAAAAACAAACAAGATAAAACCCCAGAATAAAAACTAAGTGACATGGAGATAGGCAATCTATCCAAGAAATGATCAGAGTAGTGATCATAAAGATGATCCAAGAACTCAAAAGAATGGATGTGCAATGAGCGATTACCAAGAGTTTTCAACAAAGAGTTAAAAAAATAAAATGAACAATCAAGCAGAGTTCAGTAATATAATAACTGAAATGAAATATACACTGGAAGGAATCAATAACAAAATAAATGAAGCAGAAGAAAAGAATCAGTGAGCTGAAAGAGTGGTGAAAAATCACTGCCATGAAACAGAATAAAAAAAAAAGAATTGAAAGAAATAAGGACAGTTTAAGATACCTCTGGGACAATGTCAAATGCACCAACATTCACATTAGAGGGGTGCCAGAAGTGAGAAAGAAAGGGATCAATAAAATATTTGAAGGAATAATGGCTGAAAACTTTCCTAACATAGGAAAGTAAGCAGTCTCCCAAGTCCAGGAAGCAGAGAATTTCATACAGGATTTAAACCAAGGAGGAACATTCTGAGACATATAAAAATCAAATTAATAAAAATTAAATATGAAAAGAAAATGTTAAAATCAACAAGGGAAAAACAACAAATAATATAGAAGAGAATCTCTATACAGTTACTAGGTGATCCCTATACAAAAACTCTTCAGCCTAGAAAGGAGGGGTATAACATATGCCAATGATAAAAATGAAAAACATACAACCAGGAATACTATACCCAGCAAGGTTCTTGTTCAGATTGACAGAGAAATCAAAAGCTTTACATACAAGCAAAAAACTAAAAGAATTCAGCACCACTAAACAAGTTTTATGAGAAGTGCTAAAGAAATTTCTCTAGGTAGGAAAAAAAAAAAAGAAAGAAAGAAATGACCACAAATATAAACAAGAAATTTAGGAAATGGGAAAGCTCACTAGTAAAAGCAAACATACAGTAAGGGTTGAAATCATCCACACAAAAATATATTTTAGCCAGTAGTTTTGACAGGTTATTGTTGTTCAGTCACTAAGTCATGTCCAACTCTTTGTGACTTCATGGACTGCAGCATGTCAGGTTCCTCTGTCCTCCACTATCTCCTGGATTTTTCTCAAATTCATGTTCATTGAATTATTGATGTTATCTTTTCAAGCACCAAGGTCTTTTCCAATGAGTCAGCTCTTTACATCAGGTGGCTAAAGTACTGGAGCTCCAAAATGTGGGAGGAGGAGAGTATGAATTCAAGATATTGAAAAAGAATTTGAAATTAATAAAACAGCAACTTCAAAAAATATACATGTATAGACTTGCTATCAAAAACTCATGGTAACTGCAAATCAAAAATTATAATAGATACATACACATACAAGGAATTCAAACACAACATTAAGTAAAGTCATCGGATCATAACTAAAAATAACAAAGTAAGAAAGGAAGAAAAAAGACCTACAAAACAATCCAGAAAACAAAAGAAAACTGGAGAGTAGCAATAATTATATCAGACAAAAGCAAACTTTCTCCAGAATAGACTGCATGAAAGGTCACAAAGCAGCTTTACTTAACACAATATTATGAAAGTTAACTACAAGAAAAAAAAAGGCAAGAAAGAAACACATGGAGGCTACAAAATATGCCACTAAACAACAAATAGATCACTGAAGATTTTAAACAGGAAAGAAAAAATGTATACAGATTAGTGAAAACTAAAATACGAAAATCCAAAACTTATTGAACAGAGCAAAAGCAGTCATAAGAATTAAGTTTATAGAAATATAGCCTTCAGCAAAAAAGGAAAAATCTCAAGTAAACAACTAAACTTTATAGTGAAAACAACTAGAGAAAAACAACAAAACCCAAATTTAGTAGAAGAAAAAAAATCATAAATATCAGAGCAGAAACAAGTGAAATAGAGCTTAAAAAAAAGAGTATAAAAGATGAAAGTATAAGTTGGTTCTTGGAAAAGATAAACAAAATTGATTAAACACTAGCCAAACTCAACAAGAGAAAAAGAAAGGGTTCAAATAAATAAAATTAGAAATGAAAAAGCAGTTATAATTGACACCAGAGAAATACAAAGGATCATAAGAGGCTATTAGAAGCAACTGTATGCCAATAAATGAATAACTTAGAAGAAATGGCCAAATTCATAAAAAAGTACAATCGCCCAAGATTGAACTAAGAAGAAATTAAAAAATAAATGAACAGACCAATAAACAC
>SJYA01003331.1:255278-289904 GCA_006410615.1 Neotragus moschatus | reverse complement strand
AATTGCCACCACTGATTGAATTTGTGATGAAAAACTCCCAACAAACAAGAGTCCAGAACCAGATGGATGCAGAAGCAAATTCTATTATTCATTTAGAAAGGAGTTAACACCTATATTCCTGAATATTTTCCCCAAAATTGCAGTAAACAAAATACTTCCCAACTCATTCTATGAGAATACAATCACTCTGATACCAAAACCAGAAAAAAGAAACAACAAAAAATAAAATTACATGCAAATATGACTGATGAACATACACATAAAAATTGTCAACAGTGTACTAGCAAACCAAATCCAACAATTCATGAAAAAGATAGTGCATCATGATCAAGTGGAACTTAGAGATGTAAAGATTTTTCAATATCTTCGAATCAATCAGCATGATATCCACATTAACAAAATGAAAAAAAAAAAACTATATGATCATTTGGATAGACACAAAGTTTTTGAAAAATTCAACATCCATTTATGACAAAACTCTCCAGAATGTGGGTACAGAAGGAATCTAACTCAACATAATAAAGGCCATATATGAAAAACCTACAGCTAACATCATATTCAATGGTGAAAAACTGAAAGAAGTTTTTCAAAGATCAGGAGCAAGATAAGGACGCCCACTCTTTCCTCCTTTATTCAACATGGCTTTGGAAGTCCTAGCCTCAGAAATCTTAGAAGAAAACAAAAGGGATCCAAATTGGAAAAGAAGAAATAAAATTGTCACTGATTGCAGATGACATGATACTATACATAGAAAATCATTAAGATGCTACCAGAAAACTAAGAGTTAATCAGTGAAAATTTGGTAAAGTTGCAGGATAAAAAATTAACACACAGATATAGCTCACACATGTATACATGAATGATAAAAGAGAAAGAGAAAAAACAATACCATTTACCATTTCATCAAAAAGAATTAAAATATCTAGGAATAAACTTACCTAAGGATGCAAAATGTTGTACTCTGAAAACTTTAAGACACTGATTAATGAAATCGAAGGTGACACAAACAGATGGAAAGATATACTGTGTTCTTGGATTGAAAGAATCATTATTGTAAAACTAACTATATTACTGAAAGCAATTTATAGATCAATGAAACATATACAAAATTATCAATGGTATTTTTCACAGACCAGAACAATCATTTTTACAATTTGTATGGAAACACAAAAGACCCTGAAGAGTCAAAACAATTTTGAGTAAAACATACAAATATGGATTCCTCAATATGGCTTCCTGAATTGAGACTATAGTACTAGGCTATTGTTACCAAAACAGTATGGTACTGGCACAAAAACAGAAATTTAGACCAAGGGACCAGGACAGAAAGTCCAAAGGTAAACCCATGCAACTATGTTAGTCTAATTTATGACAAACAAGACAAAAACATGCAATGAAGAAGACAGTCTTTTCATTACATGGTGCTGAGAAAACTGCTACATATAAAAGAATAAAATTAGACCATTCTCTAACATCATAAACAAAAAATAAACTCAAAATGGAGTAAAGACCCAAATGTAAAACCAGATACTATGAAGCTCTTAGAGGAAAATGTAGGGAGGATATTTTGACATAAATCACAATAATGTCTTTTTGGATCTGTTTTCTAAAGGAATAGCAATACAAACAAAAATAAATAAATGGAACCCAATTAAGTTCAGGAGATTTTTCATAATAAAGAAAACTTTAATCAAAATGAAAATGCAACCTACAGAATGGGAGAAAATATTTGTAAATGATGAGCCTGACGAGGGATTAATCTTCAAAATATACAAGAAACTTATGAAGCTCAATATAAAAACAAACAAACAAACAAACAACCACCACCATAATAATGGACATAAGATCTAAATTCACTTTTCTCCAAAGAGATACCGATATCCAAAAGACACATGAAAAGATGTTAAGTGTTGCTAATCATTAGAGAAATGTAAATAAAAACTACAATGAGATATTACCTCACATCAGTCAGTCATAATCCCCATCATCAAGTCTACAAATAATAAATGCTGGAGAGAGTATGGGGAAACAGAAATCTTCTTACTCTGTTGATGGGAATGTATTAATAAATTGTTATAGCCAGTATGGAGAACAGTATGGGGGTTCCTTCAAAAACTGAAAAGAGTCAACGTAAGATCCTGCAATCACACTTCTAGGCATATGTCTGGACAAGATAATAATTTGAAAATATACATGTACCCCAAATATTCATTGCAGCACTATTTATAGCATCCAAGACATGGAAGCAATTTATATGTCCATCAACAGAAAAATGGATAAAGGAGATGTGGTATCAATATATACATGACGGAATATCACTCAGCCATAAAAAAGAATGAAGTAATGTCATCTGCAGCAACATGGATGGACTTAGAGGTTATCATATGAAATGAAGTAACTCAGACAAAGCAGATATTATATGATATAATATCACTTGTATATGGATTCTAAAGATGATACAAATGAACTTATATTTAAAAAGTGATATAGAGACTTACAAGATGGTGGAGGACTAAGAATGGGAGATCACCTTCAAACCCACAAATATCATCAAAAATACTCCTACAGAGCACCTTCTGAACACTGGTAGAAGATGCCACACTTCCAAAAAGAGAAGCCAATCATTTCAGAATGAGGCAGGGCAAAAGATAACGAAAAAGAAAGTAGACAAAGGATTTTGCAATGGGCACTTGCACACTGGGGAGGGATTCTTGAAGGAGGAAAGGTTTCTACACACCCAGAAACACCTCCAAAGGTCAGGTCAGGGGGGAACTATAAAACCTCAGAGGGAAACACAGCAACAGGTACTTGGAAGGCAAAATGGACAGAATTCACTGCAGAGGTCATTGCCAAACAGCACTTTCCAGGAAAGAAATGGCTTTCATGCCTATGAAGAGTGATGGCTGGGTGCTGAGGCTCAGGCTTGGGGTGTAGGGTTGGACCCCAGGGAGAGGACTGGGATTGACTGCCATGAAGATACTCTGAGAGAGCTAGTACAACACAGCTGAGGGAGTCCAGGGAAAAGACTGGGTCTCCCAGAGAGGCAAGAGATCATTGCCATGAGGACCCTCTAACTTTGAGCACTTCCAGACAATGGCTGTGTTCCCCAGTGGCTGCCAAAGCCAGCAGAAGTGCCAGTGGCAGAATTAAATGCGATTTCAGTTTATTATCACAGTGAGGGAAACATAAGCCAGAGAGAGTGCCTGAGGCAGCAGTTAAAATGCCATCATTGTGGTCCTGACCCCAGAGGTGGCAGTTCCCACCAAGCTGTGACTGCCCACACCTTACTGGGAGCCTAAGAAGCTTGATTCTTCCTAGGAACACATAACAAGGGGCCAATTCCTCTTGGAGAGCACACGACTCCATTCAGACTGTGGCAACATCCTGAAGGTCTCTACCACTGCAGGCACTCCCTGGTACTTCCTAATTTTGGCTAGCATAACCCATCCTCTCCCCAGCCCAACAGAGCATGTGAGCCCTAATAAGCATCATCCCTTGTCCCCTTTTGTCTGGGTGGGGAACAGACATCAGAAGGCAGTCTACAAGCAAAGGCAGGCCCCAAACCAAAGCAGAACACTCTGGGCTCTGTGACCAAAGGAGGAAGGAAATACACTCCTTCAGGTGCAGGTACAATAGATTTGTTATTGTTCAGTCACTGAGTCATGTCCACATATTTGCAACCCCATGGACTGTAGCACGCCAGCCCTCCCTATCTTTTACTATGTCCTGGAGATTGCTCAAACTCATGTCCATTGGTTGATGATGCCATCCAACCATCTCATCCTCTGTTGTCCACTTCTCCTCCTGCCTTCAATCTTTCCCAACATCAGTATCTTTTCCAATGAGTCGGCTCTTTGCATTAGGTGGCCAAGGTACTGGAGCTTCAGCATCAATGCTTCTAATGAATATTCAGTGTTGATTTCCTTTAGAACTGATATGTTTGACCCTAGTTCCATTTAATTGTGGAGTCTCCCTCCCAAGGGTGGGTTGGAGCCATGCCTGTGAAGGTTTCCTAGTTGGAGGAACTTGTTCCTGTGTTCTGGTAGATGGAACTGGATTTGTTTCTCACTGAAGTAGTGTGTTTTGGGGTGTCTGTGAGCTTGGTATAGCTTTGGGCAGCCTATGTGCTAATGAAGATGGTTGTGTTCCTAAATTACTGAAGGTTTGGCATGAGGTGCCCGGCACTGGAGCTTGCTGGCCGTTGGGTAGAGCTTGATCTTAGTGTTGAGATGGAGGACTTTGAGAGAACGCTTGTCAATTAATTCTCCATGTGTTAGGAGTTTTTTGATTGTCCAAAATCCTAAAATCAGGTCTCCCACCTTGAAAGTTCAGGCCCAATTCCTAGCTGTAACACTAAGACTTTACAGGACACACAGTGCAGGAGACAAACCCCAAGACTAATGGTAGAGGCAACAGTCCAGAACACTCAAAGAAACTCGCACACTTACAAAGAGTAAAGAAAAGATGAAAAAGATTTTAAAAAGGATAAAAACAGGGTGAAAAAAGAGAGAGCACTCAAGCTAGGAAACACACCTATAAGTGAAAATTAGCACTAAAAACTGGACTAGCAAAAATACAAAATCAAGAACATGGACAAAATGCAACATAATTAAAGAGTTCTGTAAAAATAGGAAAAAATGCAATGAAATGTATTCCTCTGTAATGTACAGCATGATGAATATAATTAACACTGCCATATGTTTTATATAAAAGTTAAGAGAGTAAATCCTAAGCATTCTCATCAAAAGGAAAGTACTTTTTTATACTTATATGAAATAATAGATGCTTAATAAACTTGTGACAATTATTGCATAAGATATGTATATCAAATCATTAAGTGTATACCTTAAGCTTAATGGTTCTATATGTTAACCATATCCCTCCAAAAAAACTGGAGGAAAAAAATAACATTCACTGTATTTCAATAGTATTACAAAACCAATGATACTCTAATATTGGTAGCTGATACCAAGAGCAAAGGATTCTTTTTTTGTTTTTAAACTTTTAAGCTTTTTTAGGATAAAAATCTCTTCTAAAGCTGTGGATGACTTCATTGAAGAAAATAGGTGTTATTTAACAGCACTTAGAAGAAAAGTTATGACCAACCCAGATAGCATATTCAAAAGCAGAGACATTACTTTGCTGACTAAGGTCCATCTAGTCAAGGCTATGGTTTTTCCTGTGGTCATGTATGGATGTGAGAGTTGGACTGTGAAGAAGACTAAGCGCCAAATAATTGATGCTTTTGAACTGTGGTGTTGGAGGAGACTCTTGAGAGTCCCTTGGACTGCAAGGAGATCAAACCAGTCCATTCTAAAGGAGATTAGCCCTGGGATTTCTTTGGAAGGAATGATGCTAAAGTTGAAAACTCCAGTACTTTGGCCACCTCATGCAAAGAGTTGACTCATTGGAAAAGACTCTGATGCTGGGAGGGATTGGAGGCAGGAGGAGAAGGGGACGACAGAGGATGAGATGGCTGGATGGCATCACTAACTCAATGAACATGAGTCTGAGTGAACTCCGGGAGTTGGTGATGGACAGGAAGGCCTGACCTGCTGCGATTCATGGGGGTCACAGAGTCGGACATGACTGAGCGACTGAACTGAACTGAACTAACAGCACACTGCATACCAATTACATTTTGTTCTAAAGAACATATGTGTTTCATGTGTAAACATAAAAAGCAACACAATAATAACGAAGCACTTTGTTCTTATAGGCATATAAGGTCTCAGGTAATGACTGTATGTATCAATATATATCATGGCATTTGTTTTGTAGTTGGCATACAGAAAATATGGATTGTTAGAAAAATAATGATTTTATTCCCTGGAATTTTTACTAATTGAAAAAACAACTATATTAATATTTTCAAAGCAGCTATAAGTCAAATTTAGAGGGCATTATCTAGAATTTAATATCAAGAAAACTAACAGATATAGAAATTAATGTCACATTCTCTTTCATTTCCGATCATCATTTCTGTTTTTCTTTTTGTATATACCAAATGAAGCTATATCTTTTCATTCATTTATTCTGGATCCATCCAAGTACTCATTTCATCCAATATGTTAACTATTAGAGAAACAGAGATGAGTAAAAATCAAGTCTATCTTGCAACATTTTTTCTTTCTCCTTTTTTCCTTAGTATTTTTTTTTTAATTTCATGCCTTTAACAGTGATCTACATGTGAAGACATTCACTAGCTCTGATATTTTTCACAAGTCTCAGGACAGTTTCAATCCTGCATTTCCAATATGTACCTCCTCAAAATGGAATTCATCATATACTCCACTATATATTTTTTTAATTTAAAAAATTGTAGTGAAACATATATAACATAAAAGCTACTTTAACAATTTTAGCTGTATATTAATAGTTCAGTAGTATCATTGTTCAGTAGCTAAGTCATGTTTGACTCTTGGTAATCCTGTGGACTGCAGCGCACCAGGCCTCCCTGTCCTTCACTATCTCCTAGAGTTTGCTCAAACTCATATCCATTGAGTCGGTGATATCATCCAACCATGTCATCCTCTTTCACCCTTTTCTCCTCCGGCCCTCAATCTTTCCTAGCATCAGGGTCATTTCCAATGAGTTGACTCTTTGGTGAGCAAAGTATCAGAGCTTCAGCATCATTACTTCCAATGAATATTCAGGATTGATTTCCTGTAGAATTGACTGGTTTGATCTCTTTGCTGTACAAGGGACTCTCAAGAGTCTTCTCCAGCACCATAGTTTAAAAGCATCGATTCTTTGGTGCTTAGCCATCCTTATGGCCTAACTCTCACATCCATAACATGACTACTGGAAAAACCATAGATTTTACTATACAGACCTTTGTTGGAAAAGTGATGCCTAGGTTTGTCATAGCCTTCCTTCCAAGAAGCAAGCATCTTCTAATTTTGTGGCTCCAATCACTATCTGCAGTGATTTGGGAATGCAAGAAGAGGAAATCTGTCTCTGTTTTCACTTTTTCCCCTTTTATTTGCCATGAAGTCATCTTAGATTTTTGAATGCTGAGTTTTAAGCCAGTTGTTTTCTCTCTCCTCTTTCACCGTCATCAAGAGGTTCTTTAGTTCCTCTGTTTCTGCCATTAAAATGGTATAATCTGCATATCGAGGTTGTTGATATTTCTCCCAGCAACCTCCATTCCAGCTTGTAACTCATCCAGTCCAGCATTTTACATGATGTAATCTGCATACAAGTTAAATAAAAAGGGTGACAATGTACATCCTTGTCATACTCCTTTCCCACTTTTTGAACCAGTCTGACATTCCATGTAAGGTTGCTTCTTGACCACATAAAGATTTCTCAGGAGACAGACAAGATGGTCTTGTATTCCCATCTTTTTAAAAATTTCCAGTTTGCTGTGATCCAAGGAAAGGGCAAACCACTCCAGTATTCTTGCCTAGAGAATCCTGTGGACAGAGATGCCTGTCCTTGGGTCCTGGCTGCTATTCATGAGGTCCCACAGTTGGACATGACTGAAGCGACTTAGCATGCATGCGTGCATTGGAGAAGGAAATGGCGACCCACTCCAGTATTCTTGCCTGGAGAACCCCAGAGACAGAGGAGCCTGGTGGGCTGCCATCTAGGTTGCACAGAGTCGGACATGACTCACGTGATTTAGAAGCAGCAGCAGCAGCAGCAGCAGCAGCAGCAGTGCAGTCAAAAGCTTTAGCACAGCCGATGAAACAAAAGTGGATATTTTTTTCTGATATTCCCTTGGTTTTTCTATGATCCAACGAAAGTTGGCAATTTGATTTCTGGTTCATGGCACAAGTCTCTTTGGTGTGACAAGGCAGTGGTCCATGAAGGGGAATATTATAGCTACTCTAGCACTATTTTGGTTATGATTTGCAGAGAATATGTTTGTCTACTCTTTAAATTTCAGTTTATTATGTCTTATAATCTAAAGTGACATTCTTGAAGACAGGATACAGTTGGATCATAATTTATTCTTTATGTCAATCCAAGCCATTTAATTTATGACTTTGATTCATTGCTATTTAAAGTAACTGTTTACATCCAAGAATTCCATCATTTTACTCTGTTTCCTAAATCTCTAATAACTTTACTCCTCAATTTTTCTATTACTTCCTTGTTTTCTGCTTAATTATTTTTCAAGTGTGCTTTATTTATTCCTTTATTTTTAGTTCTTTTTTAGAGTTTGCCCCCAAATTAAAAATAACATCTTAACATTCCAAATATGTACCTTAAATTAATACCAACTTCTCTTCAACTGTATATAAAATATAACTTTCTATACATCTCTCTCCTTCTACATTTTATGTTTTTATTGTCCCATATTACATGGTTATGTATTGCATACCCATTAACATAGTTTCATAATTATCATTTTATGTCTTCATTTTTTACATTATATAGGAACAAAAAGCCCTGGAGGAGAAATGGCAACCCACTCCAGTATTCTTGTCAGGATAATTACATGGACAGAGGAGCCTGGAGGGCTATTGTCAATGGGGTTGCATAGAGTCGGACATGACTGAGCGACTGAGCAGGCATACAGGAACAAAAAGAGAAGTTAAAAACTAAAAATTAAATTCTACTGATTTCTTTATGTACCTTTGTATTTACTGTTTTTCTTTATTTAACCATTTGGTTTGAATTACTAATTACCCTTTCATTCCAACTTCAGTGCCTCCATAGAGAATATGTAAGTTATGTCTACTGATAATGAACAATCCTAAAATCCAAGTTTTGATTTATCTGGGAATTTCTGTTGTAACTTTTAATTTTTTTTTTTTTAGTTTTTAAGTACAGTTGATTTACAATATTGTGTTAGTTTCAAATGTACAGCACAGTGATTCAGTATTTTTGCAGGTTGTATTTCATTTAGGTTATTAAAAGATAATGGGTATAATTCTGCTGGTAGTTAGATCTTGGGATTTATCTGTTTTTTTTTTTTTAAATTTTTGTTTTATATTGGAGTATAGTTGCAATGGCAACCGACTCCAGTACTCTTGCCTAGAGAATACCAGGGACAGCAGAGCCTGGTGGGCTGCCGTCTATGGGGTTGCACAGAGTCAGACACGACTGAAGCAACCTAGTAGCAGCAGCAGCAGCATAGTTGATTAATAATGTGTTAATTTCAGGTGTACAGCAAAGTGATTCAGTTATACATATACATACACCTGTTGTTTTTCAANAGTACTCTTGCCTAGAGAATACCAGGGACAGCAGAGCCTGGTGGGCTGCCGTCTATGGGGTTGCACAGAGTCAGACACGACTGAAGCAACCTAGTAGCAGCAGCAGCAGCATAGTTGATTAATAATGTGTTAATTTCAGGTGTACAGCAAAGTGATTCAGTTATACATATACATACACCTGTTGTTTTTCAAATTCTTTTTTCCATTTAGGATGGTGCTTATCTATTTTTTTTTATAGAAGTTTGTATCTGTTAACAAACAAGTTTGTATCTGTTATTCATACCCCTAATTATTCCCTCCCCTCATCTCTAATCCTTTGGTAAAAATTAAATTAATTTCTATTTATGTGAATTTGTTTCTTTTTGTATATGCATTCATTTGTACTATTTTTAAGATTCCACATATAAGTAATATATTATGGTATTTGTCATTCTCTGACTTACTTCACTACCCAGAGTATCTCTAGGCCAATTCATATTCCTACAAATGGAAATATTTCAATGTTTTTCATAGATGAGTGACATTTCCTTGTATATATACAATTAGCCAAAAACTGTGAGTTTTTCTGTAAGATATTATGGAAAAATCTGAACAAACATTTTGGTCAGTCCTATATATGTGTGTGTGTATATATACATATACATATATACATATATCACATATTTTTAGCCCTATAATCTGTTGATGGGCACCTGGGTTGCTTCCATGTCTTGATCATTGTAAACAATGCTAGTATAATCATTGGGGTGCAAAGATATTTTCAAATAAGTGTTTTTTGTTTTTTCTGGAATAATTTTTTAGTAGAATTGCAAGTAGTTCTATTGTTAATTTTTAAGGAGACTCCATAATTTTTTTTCCATAGAGACTGCATCAATTTACATTCCCAACAACAGTGTACAAGGTTTCCATTTTCCTACAATCTTCTGCAGTATTTATTATTTGTGAACTTTTTGATGATTGCTATTCTGACTGATGTAAAGCAATATCTCATTGAGTTTTGATTTGTATTTCTCTAATAATAAGTGGTGTCATCTGCATATCTGAGGTTATTGATATTTCTCCTGGCAATCTTGATTCCAGCTGTGTTTCTTNTTTTCACCTTGCTTATAGTTTCCTTTGTTGTGCAGAAGCTTTTAATTTTAATTAGATCCCACTTGTTTATTTTTGTTTTTATTTCCAGTATTCTGGGAGGTGGATCATAGAGGATCCTGCTGTGATTTATGTCAGAGAGTGTTTTGCCTATGTTCTCCTGTAGGAGTTTCATAGTTTCTGGTCTTACGTAACACCACACACAAAAATAAACTCAAAATGGATTAAAGAGCTTTGTTTTAAATTATGATATCTGGGAGAATTATAGATCCAACTTTCATCTTTTTTTCCCCCTCAGGATTTCTTTGACAACTCAGGTCTCTCGTGGTCCAATATAATTCTTAGGAATTTTTTCCAGTGCTGTGAAAAATGTCCTCAGTATTTTGATAAGATTTGAATTAAATCTGTAGGTTTCTTTGAATAATCTTTCAACCCAAGAGTATAGAATTTTTTTTCATTTCTATAAGTCATCTTCAATTTCTTTTATCAATGCTTGCAGTTTTCAGTGTATAGTATATACACCTCCTTAGTTAAGTTTATTTCATATATATTTTTATGTGATTTAGAAACTGTTCTTTTCAAAATTTCCCTTTCTGATAATTCATTATTAGTGTATACAAACACAAAAATTTCTGTATATTAATTTTATATCCTGAAACCTTGTTGAGTTCATTTATTTGTTCTAATAGTATTCTGGTAGAAACACTATGTTTTCTATACAGAATTTCATGTCATCTACCAATAATGAAATTTTTACCTCTTGTCTTCCAATGTGAGCCATTTTATTTCTTATTCTTGCTTGATTGCTGTGGCTGGGACTTCCAATACTTTGTTAAATGAAAACAGTGAACGTGAAAGTTCTTGCCTTGTTCCTGAATTCAATGAGAAGTCTTTCAGCATTTGGCCATTGATTACTGAGTTAGCTGTGGGGCTTATTGCATGTGCCCTTGATTATGCTGATATATTCCCTTTGTAATCAGTTGGAAGAGAGCTTTTATTACGAATGGGGGTTGAATTTTGTCAAATTCTTTTTCTGCATCTATTGAGATGATCATGTGATTTTTATCCTTCTTTATGTTATTGTGATATATCACATTGATTTCTGGATATTGTACAATACTTGCATCACTATGATAAATCCCACTTGATCAGTTTATGATCCTTTTTATATATCACTGAATGTAGTTTGCCAAAATTTGGTTGAGGATTTTTGCATTTATATTCTTCAGAGATATTAGCTTGCAAACTTTTTTTCTGCAGTGTCTTTGGTTTTGTTATCAGGGTGATGGTGTATCCATAGAATGCCTTTAAGTATGTTCCTTCCATTTCAATTTTTTTGGATTGGATTAGTATGAGAATGATATGTATGAGTTATCCTTAATATGTTTGGTAGTATTCCCCTATGGAGCCATCTCATCCTGAAGTTTCATTTCCAGGAAGTTTAATTTTGACTAGAGGTGTTATTTCACTTCTAATGATCAGTCTGTTCAAATTATCTATTGCTTTTGACTCAGTGTTGGAAGGCTGTAAGATTCTAGAAATTTGTTCATTTCTCTAGGTTGTCCAATTTGTTGCCACATAAAAGTTCTTAGTATTTTCCTATTTTTATTTGTATTGCTGTCATATTGATGATTATTTCTCCTTTTCCATTTCTTATTTTGGACACTTGTCCTTGGGAGGGATCTGGATTTGGACATAATGATTTGTCAGTTTTATCTTTTCTTAAAAAATAAATAAATAAAAAGCTCTTAGAAGATGGCAGAGAAGTAAGACGAGGGTATCACTTTCCTCCCCACAAATACATCAAAAATACATCTGCATGTGGAACTGAGAGGACAACAGGTAGGAAGGCCAGAGGTGCCCAAGCAGCAGGAGGAAATAAACTGCAAGTGGCAGACATTTTTTTCCTTCTCTACACAGAATTAAAAGAGATTTCTTGTAATTCTATGTTGATGACACCTGGTTCTGCCTTGAGGTAACCAATGTGATTTTCTTATGGAAATGCTTTTCTTGAGCTACATTAATGAACCTATGTATTTCTTTGGAATTTGCCTTTCTTCAAAATGATTCCACCTAAGACTAACTTTTTGTTCTTTTCTCAAACTTTGGGTTGATAATGGCTCAACAAACCAGTATTCATATCAATTGTTTTATTCCAGGCGGATGACACAACTCATGCCGTCATATCTCAAAAATGCATATTGTGAGTGAAACACCCTCAGCTTTGAGGTGTCTCTCTTATCTGATTAATAGCTTTCTAAAAGACATTACTTTGCTGACTAAGGTCCATCTACTCAAGGCTATGGTTTTCCTGTGGTCATGTATGGATGTGAGAGTTGGACTGTGAAGAAGGCTGACTGCCGAAGAATTGATGCTTTTGAAGTGTGGTGTTGGAGAAGACTCTTGCGAGTCCCTTGGATTGCAAGGAGATCCAACCAGTCCATTCTGAAGGAGATTAGCCCTGGCATTTCTTTGGAAGGAATGATGCTAAAGCTGAAACTCCAGTACTTTGGCCACNGAAGAAGGCTGACTGCCGAAGAATTGATGCTTTTGAAGTGTGGTGTTGGAGAAGACTCTTGCGAGTCCCTTGGATTGCAAGGAGATCCAACCAGTCCATTCTGAAGGAGATTAGCCCTGGCATTTCTTTGGAAGGAATGATGCTAAAGCTGAAACTCCAGTACTTTGGCCACCTCATGCAAAGAGTTGACTCATTAGAAAAGACTCTGATGCTGGGAGGGATTGGGGGCAGGAGGAAAAGGGGACGACAGAGGATGAGATGGCTGGATGGCATCACTGACTCAATGGACATGAGTCTGAGTAACTCCAGGAGTTGGTGATGGACAGGGAGGCCTTGCGTGCTGTGATTCATGGGGTCTCAAAGATTCAGACACGACTGAGTGACTAAACTGAACTGAACAAACATAAAGCACCTTGCTAAGAACTAGTAAGAGGGCACTCTTTCTGTCCCCTTCTGATGTCTATGTCAGAAGCTTTCTCTGTCTCTATTATACTTTAATACAATTTTGCTACACAAAACTCCAAGTGGTCAAGCCTCATCTCTGGCCCCTATCAAATTCCTCTCCTTCAGAGCCTATGAATCCCTCCATAACACACAGCTTGTAGCTGCAACCTTTCATCTCAGGGGGCTCATCTGGGATCTTCAAGACAAGGTAAGGACACTCGGAGCTCTAGTTCTTTGTTTTCCTAATAAACACATTTTTTGCTGTACTTTAATAACTCCTTGGTGTACTTGTCTGTGAGAAAACAGCAGAATTGATGAATTGGCCATGAAGTAATCATTGAGCCATGTTCTGCAATTTTGCAATGCTTCATAATGACTGAAGGCAGAAAATGCCAAGAGGCACCCGTTGTCCTTGCAAGGGGAGCAGCCAGAAATGGGCAAAGCGTGTGGACTGAACTTTTTTTTTTCATGGTCACTTTTCCTGGTCTCTTTGACCATTTTATAACTGCCTGAGGAACTAGAACTAATAACCAAGCCTGTTGGATCACAGACTTTCAAGGGACTTGTGACCCATGCTGTTGGTTGTTTTATCATGCACTGCAGAAAACAGCACGTTCAGTAGCTAGGTGGAGCTCTAGCTCCAAGAATGTCTCTCAGGCTAGAAGTCACTCTCTAAACTACCTGCCTCAGTGGCTAGCAACATGAAAGTGGGTCTTTATCACAGCTGAGCCTTCAATTTATGTGGATAGGAACACTGCTGGTGACCATGAGGTTTTCGAGGACACAGATCAGGAATCCCAGGATCTGGTCAGATTGGAAGTGCAATGGGCTTCTTCCTTCTTTGGTAACGCTAGCTCTCAGTGGGCCAGAGGTGGCTTTGGAAGGATTAGCCCTAATATAGCTTGAGGACAAAAATCACTTTTTCCTCATGGCCAGACCTTCACCACCTATTTTGCTATCACATATACTGGTGTGGTGACACTCAAAAGGAACATCTTGGGTTTTATGTTTGCCCTTTTGTGATTTACCCATTCTATTGTGGTCAGGAATATACTCAGGACTGTGCTCTGGCATGCAGCAGATGGGTATTTTCTCTGGAAGCTTGGAATTCTGGAAGGCTACCCGGTTGCACCCCAGGTGGCATCAGAGGAAGAGCAGAAATCAGACAAAGGTTTTAATGGTGAGTAACTGGACATCAATCTGGTATGCCACCAGGTCTACCCCTGGTGCATCTCCACCCTGCCTCAGTGGTAGAATGGTGAGGGACAGTAGTGGGACGCCTGCGTCAGTAAGGGACAAGTTAACTCCAGCCAGGAAAGGAAGCTTAGGTGGAAGACCTATCACCACCACCACCTAAAGCAGGGAGAGATGCTTCTGGTAGAAAAGGCTGCTGGATGCTGCTTTTCTCTCTTACAGATGGAAGCTAAGAATTTCAGCCTCACTGCCTTGAATTGCATCCTGGAAAATTGGGATAAATTTGACCCCCAGAGCTTAAAGAAGACATACTTAATCTTCCTATGTGATAGTGCATGCCCAAGGTATCCATTGGAGGATGGTGAACAGTGGACAGTTGGAGGGTCTCATAATTATAATACTGTCTTACAATTAGACTAGTTCTGCAGAAAGCAAGGGAAATGGCTAGAAGTAGCATATGTGTTGCCTTTTCTTTTTCTCTGTGAGACATGCCAGATTTACATTCTAAGAATATACATTTGGGCGTGAAACTTTCAGCTCCCTCCTGTCCTCCACTTTGCCCCCATATCCAGGGTTTCCAACTGAGCAAACTGAAAGTCAGGGCACCCCTCAAGAGAAGGTTTCCTCAGTCTCGGTAGAAAATCAAACTGAAATTAAAACTGCTCCAGTCTCAGTAGAAGTCTAAACTCCAGTCTCAATACGACCTCAGACTACTTTGTTTTCAATTGAAATTCAGCCAGTCTAAGTAAGAGAAGCTCAGACAGCTAAAACTAACGATGAAATACAGGATGAGACAGAGGACAAGAGACAAAGAGATAAGGAAAAACAGGCTTATCCAATATATCTCTGGGAACATATGCAAAGGGCACCTAGAGAGGTTGAAGAACAGCCACACAAGCTGTTGCCTCTCCATGAAGCAACTAACAAGAAAAATAATGAATCTATGAGAGTTAATAAGCCCTTTTCTTATTAAGAAATACAAAGAATCAAGGAAGGTCTGGGAGACTATTTGGAGGACCCAGAAAAATATATTAGAGCCTTTAATATACTCTGCTGTGTGACCTTACTTGGAAGGATGTGATGTGTATTCTGGAACAGGCACTAACTCCTGACTCAGAAATTTGAGTTTTGGAGAAAACTATTGCCTATGGAGATGAATGGCTTGGTAATGAATCAGCAGGAAAGAGGGAGGATGAGATAGCAACCCTTCCTACTGAGAAACAGGCTGTCCCAACTATAGAACCAAACTGGAACTATAACACGGCTAAAGGAAGGTGGGATCAGAGTCATTCTGTCAGGTGTATTCTTGAAGGACTCAGGTGAGCATGTGCTGACTTTAAACTATGCCAAACTGGCAAACATAGAACAGGAAGAGAAGGAAGCACCTACATAGACTGTGAGAAGCCCTTCGCAGATTCACTGAGATTGATTCTGAAAGTGAAGAGGGGAGACTGATCTTAAAGAATAAATTTCTCACTCAGTGGGGAACAGTTATCCACTGTAAGCTACTAAAACAGACATATGGACCAAATCAGTCTTTAGATAATTTGTTGCAACTGGATCAGACAGTTCATTATCAGAACCATTCTGAGACAGCTTGAGAAAAGTGCCCAGAGGAATCCAGGTGGAAAGGGATGGATTTGCTATTACTGTGGAAAGGAGGGGTACCACAAGTGGGATTGTCCTCAGGCTTCTAAGCTTCCCCTGGGTCCATGTTCAGTCTGCAAATGACCACACTGGAGGAAATACTGCCCCCAGAGACATAGGACCCAGGAGTTGGGCTCTCAGGACAACCAGGACTGAAGCTGTCTGGGGATCCCCATACAAGTTCCTATCCTAATTATTCCTGAGTAATCACAAATATGAATAATGGGGAGCCAGTCAGTCGATTTCCCTTTGGACACTGGGATAATTTACTCTGTGCTTACTGAAGCCTCTGGTCCACTTTCTCCCTGAGCCAGTACTATAATGAGACTGTCTGGATAAGCCGAACATTATTATTTCAGTTGTCCTCTAAGCTTCAACTGGGACTCTGTGCTGTTTTCACATGAGTTTCTGATCATGCCAGTCTCCCTCACCCCTTTGGGGGAGGGATATACTGAGCAAACTGCATGCCTCTTTTTTCATGAATATTCTCTTTCTCTCCCATTGGTTGAATAAAATATAAATCCTAGAGTGTGGGCTAATGTAAAAACTGGGTTGAACACAAAATGCTATTCCTGTTGATGTCAGGCTCAAAGACTCACACATATTTCCACATCAAAAGTAATATCTTCTAATACCTGATGTTAAAGAAGGGTTAAAGCCTATCATTGAAAATTTAAAGGAGCAGGGGCAATTAATCCCCTGTAACAGTTCATGCAACACTCCTATTTTGGGTGTGAAAAAGTTAAATGATAAATGGAGACTAGCTCAAGATTTATGAATAATAAACAAGGATGTGGTCACTTTACATCCTGTGGTGCCTAATCCTTATACTGTATTGTCTGAAATTCCTAAACCAGCCAAATAATTTTCAGTAATTGATTTAAATGATGCTTTCTAGTCTATACTATTGGTGAAGGAAAGCAAAATTTTATTTGCCTTTGAAGACCCTACCCAGCCATCTTCTCAGTTAACCTGGAGAGTTTTATTCAGACAGAGTTTGTCATGGGATCTACAAAACTTTAATAACCCCGAAGCAGTAGTGTTACAATAAACAGATAATATTCTGCTCTGTGCTGAGGCAGAGAAAGCTTGCTCACAAGCCTCAGCAGACTTTGTAAACTTTTTTGGCTGGCTGTGGTTATAAGTCATCAAGGGAAAAGGCTCAGCTTTGTCAACAATCTGTTAAATATCTGGACCTAATCATATCCAAAGAGACAAGGGCCATAGGCCCTAAGAGAATTAAGCCTATACTAAATCATCCCCTACTTATATAGCTCAGCTGATAAAGAATCTTCCTGAAATGTGGGAGATCTGGGTTCAATCCATGGGTTGGGAAGATCCCCTGGAAAAGGGAATGACTGTCCACTCCAGTATTCTGGCCTGGAGAATTCCATGGATTGTATAGTCCATGGGGTCACAAAGAGTTGGATATGACTGAGCGACTTTCACTTTCACCTGTGACTTTAAGATAATGAGATGATTATCTTAAAGCTACTGCCACATTTAGATTCTGGGTTATGGGGACCTTGCCCAGCCTCTATATATTCTTTTAACTGAAATTCAACAAGCCCAAACTGACAAGCTGGTTTGGTGTCCAGATACTCAAAAGGCTTTTAAGGCTCTTCAAACTGCTCTCCTGCAAGCTCCTGTTTTGAGCTTACCCACAGAGTCAGAGTTTGTTTGTCACTGAAAGAAAAGATATGGCCTTGGGAGTTATGACACAGCCCCAAGGGCCTCACTAGAAACCTAAAGGATACCAGGATAGAGAATTAGAAATAGTGGCACTTTGTCTAGAAGCAATTCCTGATATTGCTTTATTAGTGCCTGAAGCTCTTAAGTTCATTAATGGGTGAAATCATACTGTTACTGACTTCTCATGATTTGAGTGGAATCTTAAACTCTAAAGTTAATATTTGGATGACAGACAGCCAGCTTCTTAAATATCAGTCATTGCTGTTAGAAGGACCAATAAATAAGCTTAAAGTTTGTGGCAGCTTTTAGCTTTCCAACAGATATTATGGAAATTCTGGGAGTTGACCCCTGACCCAGCCTCTGAGTCAAAAGAGCTGCTGTTTGAGCCAGGAACCAAGGTCCTGATAAAGACACTGGGATGTGGGGTCAATCTCTCAAGCCCCTCTGGGAAGGCCTTTACCAGGTTATTCTTTCTTCTCTCATAGTTGTCAAGGTGCCAGGAATTAATTAATAGGTGCATCCTGACCCAGTCATTTTATGGCTTTATTCTCTATGCTTTTACTTTTCAGATTGGCCTGATAATATATGTGGGCTTCCTGTTGCTGACTTCAAAAATCCTGAGTCTGCCATTTGACTCTTACAAAAATACCTTCTTATTCTGGGCTAATTCCTAAGCCACATTCCTCAATCAGTCTAATTTCTGGGTCTGTGGAACATGCTTCTCCTCATCAGTGGAAGGCTTCACATCATAGGTGTCTCCACTTCAGGGAAAGGACTTTTTCCACGTCTGTGACTACCTTCGACAACAGCAATCATAGGTGATGCCTCTTCTTAATCTGATGACATCTACCAATCCTAAAATGGACTGGTGTAACACTTTATACCTTAACTATGGACATAATGTGACTTTTAAATTTGATTATACTTTGTATTGGTTTAATGACTATTTTGCTGCACATAAGAAGACAAACAGATCTACATCTGAATTTTTTTACCCAGTATTTGTCAAATATGAGATAAGGTCATATGGCTAACTCCTAAAAAGGGATGCCTAAAGTCCAGTTCCCCCATATGCTGGGAACAAATAGAGCCATTCCCAGAAGTTAGCCCACAACTCAATTATAATGACTGGAAACAACTGGGATTTTTACCTCAAGAAATATGCAGTGTAATTATTTCTGTATTTTCTAACCTGCCTGGCCAGGCACTGATTGGGACTGGATCTCTCAGTTACAGTAGCTTGCTCCAAACAGGACCTACTAGATATGTGGCTCTTATCTATGGGCTTCACTTCCCCTGGCTGGATAGAGAGTGCACCCTAAGTCTAGTTTTTACTCATGGCTTCATATTTTCAGAAGTTCCAGAGGTGCCTGCTATTTTGCCACATCTTAGAACTCGTTGGACGAGGTCTGTATTTCACTGGTATGATTATTTGGCTGCAATTTTCATTCCCTCTCTGGGAGCTACAGATGCTATGCTACAAGTTGATGCTCTGACTAACTACTCAACAGGCTTTACAAGATTCTCAAAAAAAAAAAAAAAACTATTTCAGTCCTTAATTCTGAACAAATACAAATTAGAAAGATGATTTTACAAAACAGATTGGCTTTAGATATTCTGACAGCTGCACAAGGAGGAACTTGTGCCATTATTCATACCCAATGCTGTACATATATACCTAATATGAGCACTAATATTACTCACTTTACTAAGCACATGAACAAGATAACTCAAGCAATGGATACTCCTGAAGCCTCAGTCACTTCACTTTGGGATATGGTAAATAGTTCCCCATGGTGAAAAACTATTTTTTTAAAAAAACTATCTTAATTGTAATAATTCTGATTGTTTTACTTTTGCTGTTTGCTCCCTGCACCTGCAACTGTGTACCTGGACTTGTTTCTAGATACGTGAATCTTTTAAGGTCCAAATGGTTGTCCAAACTCCTATGAGTGCAACAGCTTCTTCCAACTACTACTTTGGACCTCTGGATCATAGACTTCTCAATATGAGGGTTAGGAGAATATGTTGCCTCACCAATTTACAGAAGATTCCCCTTATCAGTTTGGAAGCAGTTATGGAATGAGAATGCTGCCCCTTTCCCTAGGCAACATAATTCTCCTAAAAGAAAAGGAGGAATGAGAGGATAACAGGCAGGAAGGCCCAAGGTCCCCAAGCAGCAGGAGGGAATAAACTGCAAATGGCAGACTTTTTTTTTTTTTCCCTTCTCATACAAAATTAAAAGAGGCTTCTATTAGTTCTATGTTGATGACACCTGGTTCTACCTTGAGGTAACCAATGTGTTTTTCTTATGGAAACACTTTTCTTAAGCTATGTTAATGAAACTATGTATTTGCTTTGCAATCTGCTTTTCTTCAAAATGGTTCCACCTAAGGAAGAAGCACAAGCTGGAATCAAGATTGCCAGGAGAAATATCAATAACCTCAGATATGCAGATGACACCACCCTTATGGAAGAAAGTGAAGAAGAACTAAAGAACCTCTTGATGAAAGTGAAAGAGGAGAGTGAAAAAGTTGGCTTAAAGCTCAACATTCAGAAAACTAAGATCATGGTATCGAGTTCCATCACTTCATGGCAAATAGACTGAGAAATAGTGGAAACAGTGGCTGATGTTATTTTTGCAGCCTCCCAAATCACTGCAGATGGTGATTGCAGCCATGAAATTAAAAGACACTTACTCCTTGGAAGGAAAGTTATGACCATCCTAAACAGCATATTTAAACGCAGAGACATTACTTTGCCAAGAAAGATCTGTCTAGTCAAGGCTATGGTTTTTCCAGTAGTCATATATGGATGTGAGAGTTGGACTGTGAAGAAGGCTGAGCGCTGAAGAATTGATGCTTTTGAACTGTGGTGTTGGAGAAGACTCTTGAGAGTCCCTTGGATAGTAAGGGGATCCAACCAGTCCATTCTAAAGGAAATCAGTCCTGGGTGTTCATTGGAAGGCCTGACGTTGAAGCTGAAACTCAAATATTTTGGCCACCTGATGCAAAGATCTGACTCATTTGGAATACCCTGATGTTTGGAAAGACTGAAGGCAGGAGGAGAAGGGGATGACAGAGGATGAAATGGTTAGATGGTAAGAATACACAGTGGAGAATAGACAGTTTCTTCAATAAAGGTTGCTGGAAAAGCTGGCCTGCTACATTTAGAGGAAAGAAACTAGAACATTTTCTAACACCATACACAACTAAAAATGGATCAGAGGCTTAAATGTAAGGCTAGAAACTATAAAACTCTTAGAGGAAAATATAGGCAGTACAATCTTTGACATAAACCACAGAAAGATCCTCTTCGACTCACCTCCAAGTGTAATGGAAATAAAAACAATAATGAACAATGGGACCTAAATAAACTTTCTGTGATTGTGATTTTCATTCTGTCTGCACTCTGAGGAATAAGGAAGAGATGCTTATGGAAGTTTCCTGATGGGAGAAAACTGACTGTGGGGGAAATTGGGTCTTGTTCTGATGGGGGGGACCATACTCAGTAAATCTTTAATCCAATTTTCTGTTGATGGGTGTGGCTGTGTTCCCTCCCTATTGTTTGACCTGAGACCAAACTATGGTGGAGGTAATGAAGAAAATGGCGACCTCCTTCAAAAGTCTCATGCATGCACTGCTGCACTCAGTGCCCCTCACACTGCAGCAGGCCACTACCGACCCATGCCTCTGCCAGGGACTCTTGGACACTCACAGGCATGTTTGGGTCAGTCTCTTGGGGGGTGACTGCTACTTTCTCCTGGGTCCTAGTGCACACAAGGTTTTATTTGTGCCCTCCAAGAGTCTGTTTCCCCAATCCTGTGTGAGTTCTGGTAGGGTTAATGGAGACTTCCTCCAAAAGGGCTTCTGCCACAGCCCGGTCTGCTGCACCCAAAGCCCCTGCCTCAGCAGCAGGCCACTGCTGACTGCTACCTCCTCTGGAGATACTCAAAACACTCAAGGGAAGATCTGGCTCAGTCTCTGTGGGGTCTCCTGGTGTGCACAAGGTTTTGTTTGAGCCTTCCAAGAATCTCTGGCAGGTAAGGGGTTTGATTCTAAATGCAATTTTGCCCCTCCTCCCATCTTGCTTGGGCTTCTCCTTTGCCCTTTGGCATGGGATATCTTTTTTTTTTTTTTTTTTTATGAGATCTAACATTCTCCTGTCAGTGGTTGTTCATCAGAGAGTTGTAATTTTTGAGTTCTCACAGAAGATGAGCACACGTTTTTCTCCTCTGCCATCATATCACCTTCTCTTTACACATCTGTGATCCTAGAGGATTCTCTCCAGCAGTTGACAAGTTTCCAGAATTCAGCAGCGCCTTCCCTTGCACATTACTGCAGGGAGCCAGCACAGGAGATCCCATCCATGACAGGGTCATGTGGAGAGGCCTGATGGGCAAGGCGAGTCAGACCTTAGGGGTTCCCCCTGAGTTTTCCTGAACATCTACCCCCCAAAACCAGAGTCTGCCTGCCTTATTGTACTGTGCTTTTCCACTCCTCTAACATTCTCTGGAAAAAGTTAATTTAGGGCTTCAGTCTCCTGCATATGAAAGGGAGGTTTCAGCTCAAACCCCTCTGATGGCTCTCTAACTTGCCTGGCAGGTTCCCCCAGACTTTTACAATTGGTGAATTGCTTACAGCCCCCCAACCGTGAGAGGCACAAAGCTTAAAACATCTTAAAGATACAGAGCCTTTTCTAAAAGCTAAAAATTATATTGGTGATGGGTTTCACTGTTGACTCAATGACTGCTGCCAGGCCTCCATATTCTTTGTCTTTTAGGCACCTGAAGGATATTAATCAATGTAATTGGGATATAGAAAAAGGAATATAGTAGTTTTGATGTTAGCAACACTGGACTTTTGAGTTAATTACTTTTCTTTTTGTTATAAATCACAGTACTCCACTTTCTTGTGTCCTTGCTATGTAAGAATGCAACTTTATCTTGTGCTTTCTGAGAGTGGCTAGACTTGGGGAAGAACAACACAAATAAGTCTTCTGTTTGACAAACCCTTATCAGAGAAGAGCCGCAAAATGTTAATTGGCCCTCTGGCCAGAAGATGATGTAAATCACCTAAGACTTGTGTATACAACTAGGTAATCAGAGAGAAGAGCCTGGTCTCGATAAGAGTCAGGGCTGCTGATGCTGCATAATTTTATATTATCCATTGATCTCTATGTACAATCAAAAAGGTATAAAAGGCCTTTCTGGACAATAGAGGATGGGCCAGTCATTGGAAAGACTGGTTTCCCCCGTGTCCTCCTTACTCTGTTTTCAGGCTGAATTCCCATCTGGGGCGTGGAGGCTCACCATGTCTACTTACTTGCCCCAGCTTCTAAGATCCGTGAGAGAGGGAGCCCAAGGCAGGGCACCTTCCGATATTCCTATGGACACCAGTGGCCTAACATAGATGGTGCAAACTTCTTGTCCCGAAGTTTTATTGGTTTTCCACATAAACCAAGTTATTCAGCCTCTTTTCTCCACTAAATTTCCTACTATACTATTTCTTTTTAATCTAATCTTATATTTTTAAATAAATAAGTTTCCTCACCTACACCATCTTCCCTTCGAATTCCCTGGATCCACCGGGTCTGGACCCTGGCACATTACTGTTTCAATTTTCCCATTCCTAGGCAGCGTTATCATCCAAGTCTTCCAGAGAGATGTCCTAGTGTTAATTCTGTTTGTATGGGGAGGAGGAAGACTGTCCAGAGGTAAATAGGTCAAGAGTGCCACTGAGACACGGGCCTTGAAGAGACATCATGTGGTGGTTGGTGCCCTCTCCTCTCCACCGAAGCAGTGTGGGGGCTGGCCTGGTGCAGTGTGCATCCCAGCACCTCCAGAGACCAACAGGGGCTCAGCTGGTACTGGAGCTGTGCTGCAAGAGGAGCCCACACCCAGAAAGGTCACTTATTTTGGGGAGCTCTAAAATCACTGCAGATGGTGGTTGCAGCCAGGAAATTGAAAGATGCTTGCTCCTTGGAAGAAAAGCTATGACCAACCAACACAGCATATTAAAAAGCATAGACATTACTTTGCTGACAAAGGTCTGTCTAGTCAAAGCTATCTTTTTTTACAGTAGTCATGTGTGGATGTGAGAATTGGACCATTAAGAAAGCTGAGAGCCAAAGAATTGATGCTTTTGAACTTATGGTGTTGGAGAAGCTTCTTGAGAGTCAAGATATCAAGCCAGTCCATCCTAAAGGAACTCCTGAACATTCATTTGAAGGACTGATGCTGAAGCTGAACCTCCAATATTTTGGCCCCCTGATAGGAAGCACTGACTAATTGGAAAAGACCCTGATAATATGAAAGATTGAAGGCAGGAGGAGAAGGGGAGAACAGAGGATGAAATGGCTGGATGGCATCACCAAATTGACGGACATAAGTTTGAACAAGCTCTGGGAGTTGGTAAAGGACAGGGAAGCCTGGCGTGCTGCAGTCCATGGGGTCACAAAAAGTCAGGCACGACTGAATTGAACTGCAATAAATTTACAGGTTTTGAATGGCAAAGGGAACAATACAAAAGATTCAAAAACAACCATAAGAATGGGAGAAAATACTTGCAAATGAAGCAACTTGCAAAGAATTAATATCCAAAATATATAAGTAGCACATGCAGCTCAATATTACAAAAACCAAGAGTGCAATCCAAAAAAAAAAGGGTAGAAGAAGTAAACAGACATTTCTCCAAGGAAGACATCAGTTCAGTTCAGTTCAGTCGCTCAGTCATGTCTGACTCTTTGCAACCCCATGAATTGCAGCACGTCAGGCCTCTCTGTCCATCACCAACTCCTGGAGTTCACTCAAACTCATGTGCATTGAGTCGGTGATGCCATCCAGCCATCTCATCCTCTGTTGTCCCCTTCTCCCCCTGCCCCCAATCCTTCCCAGCATCAGGGTCTTTTCCAGTGAGTCAACTCTTCACATGAGGTGGCCAAATTATCGGAGTTTCAGCCTCAGCATCAGTCCTTCCAATGAACACCCAGGACTGGTTTCCTTTAGGATGGACTGTTTGGATCTCCTTGCTGTCTAAGGAACTCTCATGAGTCTTCTCTAACACCACAGTTCAAAAGCACCAATTCTTTGTTGCTCTGCTTTCTTCACAGTCTAACTCTCNATTATCGGAGTTTCAGCCTCAGCATCAGTCCTTCCAATGAACACCCAGGACTGGTTTCCTTTAGGATGGACTGTTTGGATCTCCTTGCTGTCTAAGGAACTCTCATGAGTCTTCTCTAACACCACAGTTCAAAAGCACCAATTCTTTGTTGCTCTGCTTTCTTCACAGTCTAACTCTCACATCCATATATGACCACTGGAGAAACAATAGCCTTGACTAGACAGACCTTTGTTGGCAAAGTAATACCTCTGCTTTTTAATTTGCTGTTTAGTTTGGTCATAACTTTCATCCAAGGAAGACATATAGATGGCCAATAAACACATAGAAAGATGTTCAACATCACAAATTGTGGGATAAATGCAAATCAAAATTACAATAAGGTGTCACATCACATCATTCAGAATGGACAAATCTAAAAGCAATAAATCCTGGAGAGGATGCAGAGAAAAGGGACACTCCTGCACTGTGCATGGGAATACAAACTGATACAGCCATTATGGAGAAAAATATGGATATTCCTTAAAAAACTAGGAGTAATCTATCATATGAACAAGCAATCACACAACTAGGCATATATCCTGAGGAAACCCCAATGACACATACCCCAATATTCTTTGCAGCACTATTTAAAATAGCCAGGACATGGAAGCAACCAAGATGCATATTGTCAGATGAATGGATAAAGAAGATGTGGTATATATATACAATGGAATATTACTCAGACATAAAAAGGAATGGATTTAAGTCAATTGTAGTGAGATGGATGAATCTAGAGCCTGTTATTCAGAGTGAAGTAAGTCGGAAAGAGAATAATAAATATTGTATAGTAACACATATATTTGGAATCTGGAAAAATTATAGTGATGAACCTATTTACAGGGAAGGATTGGAAACTCAGAATGAGAAAACAGACTTGTAGACCCAGTAGGGGAAGGGGAGGTTGAGTCCAAAAGATAAAGTAGCATTGACATATATACACTATCATGTGTAAAATAAAAAGATGGTGGGAAGTTTCTGTATAATTCAGGGAGGCCAGACTGGTGCTCTGTGATGATCTAAAGGGAGGAAATGTGTGAAGGAGATGGAGGCCTACAAGGGAGGGTATATATGTATAATTATGGCTGATTCAAGTTATTCATTAAACAAGCACGATATTTTAAAGCAAATTTATCTTTGACAAAGGAGGCAAGCATATATAATGGATTAAAGACAATCTCTTTAACAAATGGTGCTGGGAAAACTGGTCAANGGTGTCATCTGCATATCTGAGGTTATTGATATTTCTCCTGGCAGTCTTGATTCCAGCTTCTGTTTCTTCCAGTCCAGCGTTTCTCATGATGTACTCTGCATATAAGTTAAATAAGCAGAGTGACAATATACAGCCTTGACGTACTCCTCTTCCTATTTGGAACCAGTCTTGGTAAGTTATGATTGGATGCAGAAATGGTGAATTTTACCTTTTTGAGAACTGGATATTTTTGTATTCTTAAACTCAGAGTTATAGCTTCTTAACTCAGGTATATTGTGGGTCCCAGGTGGAAAGGGTTGGTTTTCCCCCATTTTTTTATTTAAATTTTTTTAATTTTAAATGGGGGCTAATTATTTTACAATATTGTATTGATTTTTGCCACNTTTTGAGAACTGGATATTTTTGTATTCTTAAACTCAGAGTTATAGCTTCTTAACTCAGGTATATTGTGGGTCCCAGGTGGAAAGGGTTGGTTTTCCCCCATTTTTTTATTTAAATTTTTTTAATTTTAAATGGGGGCTAATTATTTTACAATATTGTATTGATTTTTGCCACACATTCACATGAATCAGCCATGGGTGTACATGTGTTCCCCATCCTGACCCTTCCTCCCACCTCCCTCCCCATCTCATCCCTCAGGGTCATCCCAGTGCACCAGCCCTGAGCACCCTGCCTCATACATTGAACCTGGACTGGAGATCTGTTTTACATATGATAATATACATGTTTCAATGCTCTTCTCTCAAATCATCCCACCTTCGGCTTCTCCCACAGAGTCCAACAGTCTGTTCTTTATGTTTGTGTCTCCTTTGTTTTCTCACATATAAGGTCATTGTTACCATCTTTCCAAATTCCATATATATGCATTAATATACTGTATTGGTGTTTTTCCTTCTGACTTACTTTGCTCTTCATTCCTATATCATTTGTTTCTGCTCTGATTATTACAATTTCTCTCTTTCTGCTAAATTTGGGTTTTATTTGCTCTTTTTTCTCTAGCTGCTTCAATATAAGTTTAGGTTGTATATTTGAAACTTTTTTGAGATTCTTCAAGTAAAATTCTATGGCTGTGAACTTCCATCTTAAAACTCCTTTTGATGCATCCCATAGGTTTTAGGGAGATCATATTTTCATTGCCATTTTTTCTAGCATTTCTTTTCTTTCCTCCTTGATTTCTTCAGTTATCTCTTGGTTATGTAGTACCATAGTGTTTAGCACCCATGAGTTTGTGATTTTTCCAGTTTTTGCCCTATAGTTGATTTCTAATCTCATAGCATTGTGGTTAGAAAAGAAGCTTAATACAATTTCAATTTTCTTAAATTTACCAGCACTTATCTTGTGGCCCAAGATGGGATCTATCTTAGAGAACGTTCCATTTGCTGTGAGAAGAAAGTGTATTCTCCTGCTTTTGGATGGAATTGGTCCTATCAGGTTAGTTCAGTCGTTCAATCATGTCCAACAGTTTGTAACTCCATGTACTGCAGCACGCCAGGCTTCCAAGTCCATCACCAACTCCCAGAGCTTACTCGAATTCATGTTCATCAAGTCAATGACTCCATCCAACCATCTCATGCTCTGTCATCCCCTTCTCCTCCTGGCTTCAATCTTTCCCAGCATCAGAGTCTTTTAAATGAATCATATCTTCATTCACATCAGGTGGCCAAAGTATTGGAGTTTCAGCTTCAGCATCAGTCCTTTCAATGAATATTCAGGACTGATTTCATATAGGATAAACTGGTTGGATCTCCTTGCAGNCAGTTCTTTGTATCAATTGGATTTTCAGCTTCAGCATCAGTCCTTCCAAAGAATATTCAAGACTGATTTCCTTTAGAATGGACCGGTTGGATCTCCTTGCAGTCCAAGGGACTCAAGAGTCTTTTCCAACACCACAGTTCAAAAGCATCAGTTCTTCAGTGCTCAACTTTCTTTATAGAAACATCTCTCACATCCATACATAGCTACTGGAAAAACCATAGCTTTGACAAGATGGAACTTTGTTGGCAAAATAATATCTCTGCTTTTTAATATGCTATCTAGGTTGGTCATAACTTTTCTTCCAAGGAGCAAGCGTCTTTTAATTTCATGGCTGCAGTCACCATCTGCAGTGATTTTGGAGCCCCAAAACATAAAGTCTGTCACAGTTTTCATTGTTTCCCCATCTATTTGCCATGAAGTGATGGGACCAGATGCCACGATCTTAGTTTTTTTTAATGTTGAGTTTTTTTTTTTTTAATTTAAATTTATTTATTTTAATTGGAGGCTAATTACTTTACAATGTTGTACAGGTTTTGCCATACATCAACATAAATCCTCCAAGGGTATCCACATGTTCCCCATCCTGAGTTTGAAGCCAGTTTTTCATTCTCCTCTTTCACATTCCAGAGAAGACAATGGCACCCCACTCCAGTACTCTTGCCTGGAAAATCCCATGGATGGAGGAGCCTGGTAGGCTGTAGTCCATGGGGTCGCTAAGAGTCAGACACGACTGAGCAACTTCGCTTTCACTTTTCTTTCATGCATTGGAGAAGGAAGTGGCAACCCACTCCAGTTTTCTTGCCTGGAGAATCCCAGGGATTGCGGAGCCTGGCAGGCTGCCGTCTATGGGCTCGCACAGAGTCGGACACGACTGAAGCGACTTAGCAGCAGCAGCAGCTTTCACATTCAAGAGGCTCTTTAGTTCCTCTTCACTTTCTGCCAAAAGGATGGTGTCATCTGCATATCTGAGGTTATTGATATTTCTCCCAGCAATCTTGATTCCAGCTTGTGTTCCATCCAGTCCCGTTTCACATGATGTACTCTGCATTTATGTTAAATAAGCAGGGTGACAGTATACAGCTTCGACATACTCCTTTCCTGATTTGCAACCAATCTGATGTTCCATGTCCATTTCTAACTGTTGCTTCTTGACCTTCACACATATTTCTCAGGAGGCAGATAAGGTGGTCTGGTATTCCTATCTCTTTAAGAATTTTCCACAGTTTGTTGTGATTCACACTGTCAAAGGTTTGGCGTAGTCAATGAAGCAGAAGTAAATGGTTTTCTGGAACTCTTTTGCTTTTTCAATGATCCAATGGATGTTGGCAATTTGATTTTGGTTCCTCTGCCTTTTCTAAATCCAGCTTGGACATCTGGAAGTTCACAGTTTATGTACTTTTGATGCCTGGCTTGGAGAATTTTGAGCATTACTTTGCTAGTGTGTGAGATGAGTAAAATTGTGCAGCAGTTTGAGCATTCTTTGACATTGCCTTTCTTTGGGATTGGAATGAAAACTGTCATTTTCCAGTCCTGTGGCCACTGCTGAGTTTCCAAATTTCTGGCATTTTCAGTGCAACACTTTCACAGCATCATCTTTTAGGATTTGAAATAGCTTAGCTTGAATTCCATCACCTTCCCTAGCTTTGTTCATAGTACTGCTACTTGAATTCACACTCCAAGATATCTGGCTCTAAGTGAATGATCACACCATCGTGGTTATCTGTGTCATTTAGATCATTTTTGTACAGTTCTTCTGTATATTCTTATCACCTCTTCTTAATATCTTCTGCTCCTGTTAGGTCCACACAATTTCTGTCCTTTATTGAGCTCATCTTTCCATGAAATATTCCCTTGGTTTCTCTAATTTTCTTGAAGAGATCTCTAGTCTTTCCCATTCTATTATTTTCCTCTATTTCTTTACATTGATCACTGAGGAAACCTTTCTTATCTCTCCTTGCTATTCTTTGGAGCTCTGCATTCAAATGGGTATATATTTCTTTTTCTTCTTTGCCTTTTACTTCTCTCCTTTTCTCAGCTATTTGTAAGGCCTCCTCTTAATAGATTTTTTTTTTGTCCTGTAATATACATATTGAGAATTTCTGGTGTAATGTGTCATATAAGGCTTGTGTTTACTTATTTTCTGTCTGGATGATCCATCCAGTGATATAAGTGGGGTGTTAAATTCCTCCACTGTTACTATGTCACTATTGAGTTCTCCTTTTATGGTTGTTAGCATTTATCTTATGTATTGAGGTGCTCCTAGGTTGAGTTCATAAATATTTACAAATATTATATCTTCTTGTTTCTAAATGGATCCCTCTATGATTATGTAATGTCCTTTCTTGTCTCTTGAAATAGTCTATTTTAATGTCTATATTTTATGATATGTGTATTGCTACTCCATGTTTCTTTTCTATTTCCATTTACATTGATTATCTTTTTCCATCCCTTCACTTTCAATCTGTATGTATCCCTAGGTAGTCTGATATGGGTCTGTTGAAGACAGCATATATACTTTACTTGAATTTGTGTCTTTTGCTGAAAGCGTTTAATCCATTTACATTTAAGGTAGTTATTGATATGTATGTTTTTATTATCATTTTCTTATTTAGGGGGTTTGTTTGTGTAGGCTTTTTCTTCTCTTGTGTTTCCCACCTTGAGAAATTTCTTTAGCATTTGTTGTAAAGCTGGAGAGATTCTTGTTCTTCCTTAATTGCTCTACCCTTGGTGCTCGGTTTTGGTTTTGACCCTACTTCTGTGCCTTCACCTTCAGATATCTGCTCCCTGCCTAGGCAAGAGGGAGCAAAAGTGGCAGCCGATTTGGCCACACTTACTCACGCAGGTCAGGAAGGGGCATGGCAGCCACAACTAGTGTGCATGTTCACTACTCGTGGCAGCACAAACCAACAGATAGCCAAAACAAACTGGGTTACACATGAGTTCATCTCAGTGTCTAAGACAGAAGCTGGCATATGGGGGGCAGCAACCACTCTACCCCCTTTACATCATTAAAAATGGCACCTCATTTCCCAGGCAGACCACATTTCCTCTAGGGTGATTCTCAGGTGTGCAGCCCCTCACTCTTATCCCCTCCACTGTATCCACATAGCCAACAGCAGACCTCTCACCTGGCCTTCTCCCTTAACCCTACACTTTAACAGTTCATTCCCACCAGCATTGGCTGATTCCCATCTCAGGCAGTAGCATCCAGGACTGACTCCCAAGGAAGCTTTGAGATGAGTGGCTCTCAGGACCCTGGAGCCTATGCAGACAGAGGAGACCTTGGCTTGAGGGTCAGGCAAGCCCACTCAGATGGGTGCCCCATCAGTGTCCAAGGAAGCTACACAAGCCAGTGGGTGGGGAAGGGAGTTACAGTTGTGGCCATGCTCTTTGCATGTCACTCAACAATGATACCTTGCTTCTATGGTGTCCTTGGCTTTTTCCACAAACTTTCTTCATTGTGGAGCTCCTTACTCCTATCATCTTGGGATGTCTTTTCACAGTCAACAGCTGTCCCTGACACCAAAATATTGGCACCCTGTGCACCGATGCCAAACAGAAATAAGAGACAAAGACTTGTGAGAAGAGAAGAGAAAGATGACTTTACTCTTCTCCAAGGCACAGGGCAAAACACAGCAGGTTTAGGCACTTCAAGAAATACGGCCTCCTTCCCAGGAAATCAGAGAGAATCTTAGAGGCAATACTTGCAGTCCAGAGGATAAGATAAGGAACAAAGTAATGAGGGTCTTGCATTTTTCTTCTTCTTGCATTATTTCAAAACATTCAGAAGTGACATAAGGTAGCCTGGTTATTGGGTCCAGCAGCCTGGTAATTGGGTTCCTTTGCCTCTGGTGTATGACCTGCGACCTTTTTTCTGAAATTCAACAAGCTACAAGGGGTGGTCTGTTACAAGAGAGTGCAGGGATTGTAAACACAAGTATAGGTTATAATTTGCATAGAGTTAAAGGGTGATAGGTGCAGGATGTAACTCACACAGTCTTAGCTGGTGATGAACCCAGGATATGATTTAGATAGTGTTAGGGAGTGATAGATTAGCTTTGTTAAGTGCAAATCTAGTTACAGACTCTACAGATTAGTGACAGTTAAAATAAATTAGGAGTGATTGACTGTTTCAGGCCTGTTTGTTTCTTCTCTAGCCTATTCACTGTCCCTTTTATTTTCCTTGTTCTCAGGAGAGGAAACAAAAAAAAAACAAAAACTCATTCCTACTTTTTTTGGTTGTAACATTCCTTCCTTGGGTCCATGTTTCAAACTTTACTTTTCAGCATGCAGCCCTCCTGCATGCTGAACATGAGACACAGGACTCAGGCTGGAGTGCACAGGACTGTGGCACAGACCAAGAGTGCAGTTCTTACTTTGTACTGCCTTCCACAGACTATCTGCTGTATTCTCCTTTGATACTCTGAAGATCCCTTTCTGTTCCAGCTGATTTCCCCACCACGAGGGGATTTTTCCCAGAATGGGGACCTCTCCTTGCATTCATCTTCTTGCCAGGGTTAATGTTCCTTTTTATGATTCTTCTTTTATTTCTTTCATCCTACTTGGTTACAAGGGGATTTTTTTCTTGTCCTTTTAGTTGTCCAAAGTTTTTTACTAATATTCAGCAGGTGCTCTGTAAGAATTGTTCCATTTGTAGGTGTATTCTTGATGTACTTGTGAGAAGAGATGAATTTCACATTCTCTTATTCTTCCATCTTGACTCCTCCCTCTCTCTCATTTGCTGTTCAGCCCAAAGAACTCCACCAGTAACAAATTCCAAGTCCATCTGTGTATCACAACGTCTCAAAAGAATTTTTCTATTATTGGAGCAGCCACTCTGGTCCTATGAGATAATTATTATTCTCCCTGTTCCATCTAATGCCAAGGAAGGCGTTTCTAGTTCAAAAGCAACAATGACTCATGCAACCCTCCAGGTTCCTCGGCATTTTCTAGGAGCACAGTCACCTTAAGAAGCCTGAATCCCATCCGCATGGAAGCTACAGCTGCTCATTCACTCTGCACTTCAGAATAGGCACAGGCAACACTCAGCACACATGCCTAAGCCCTAGATACAGGGCCAATTCCTGACCCAGCAACACGCTCTGAGGGCTCTTGCTGCAACCCTGTGTTGCTACACATAACTTATGGGCCAGATCCCTGCCATACAAATTTCTTGGCAAGCAAGAGACTGCTTTATCCAAGACTGGGGTAAGGAAGTTCCCCAAGCCTACAGGCCATGCCCTACCCCTCCTGTGTGACTGTCAGTAGTCCATGAGCAGACTGAAATAGTTTTATACTTCCCTTTGGATTTCTTCTTTGACCCATTGTTCTTCAGAAGTGTTATTTTAGTTTCCACATATGTGTAGATTTTCTATCTTTTCTCTTGTTGATTTCAGTTTTATATCATTGTGGTCAGAAAAGATTGTTGGTATGAATTTCTTCTTAAATTTGTTGAGACTTGTTTTGTGTTCAATCATATGACCTTTACTAGAGAGTGCAGTTGAGAAGAATGTGTATTTTGATGCTGCTTTGTGGAATAGTCTATATATGTCTAAGTCCAGTTGATCTAAATTATGGTTCAATTCCAACATTTCTTTTTATTTTATTTTATCTTTTTAATATAAATTTATTTATTTTAATTGGAGGTTAATTACTTTACAATATTGTATTGGTTTTGCCATACATCAACATGAATCCACAACAAGTATACACGTGTTCCCCATCCTGAACCCCCCCTCCCTCCCTGTACCATCCCTCTGGGTTGTTTCAGTGCACCAGCCCCAAGCATCCAGTATCATGCATCAAACCTGGACTGGATATTCATTTCATATATGATATTATACATGTTTTAATGCCATTCTCCCAAAGATGAATGGATAAGAAACTGTGGTACATATACACAATGAAGTATTACTCAGCCATTAAAAAGAATTCCAACATTTCTTTGTTGATTTTCTGTGTGGATAATCTATCAGTTGTTGATACTTAGATATGAAGTCCCCTGCTATTTTTGTATTGTGTCTATTTCTCCCTTTAGATCTGTTAGTTAGTGTTTGGTTAACATATTTAAGTGCTCTGATAGGTGCATGTATATTTATGATTGTTATGTTATCTTGGTATATTGTCCATTTATCATTATATATAACCTTGTCTATTGTTAGCATTTTTGGCTTAAAGTCCATTTTGTTTGATATGAGTATCTGCATTTTCTTTCCATTTACACTTTCATGGGCTATCTTCTTTTATTGCAGTAAGTCCCCTACATATAAATGTTCAAGTTTTGATCTTTCAAAGATGGCAACATGCATATGCATATTCAGTCACATGTCTGGTTATATCGTCACTTGAATACATTCTCTATAAGTGGTTGTGCTTTTGTGTACTTTACTGTACAGTACTGTATAGAGTACAGTAGTTCAGTATCTTTATTTCATCCCAGGCTGTCTGGAAGCAAACAGAAAAGCAGTGATGATCTAGCTGGTACTGTTAAGAAGTGCCAAGTGATAACATAAAAACAAAAGTGAAAAAAAAATTGAGAGTGGAGAGAGGCAAAAAGATGGTAGATGTTGCTCGGTTTTATAAGATTAATTGTTCATCCACTGGTATGATTCTAATGAAAAAAGATCATGGAGCATGTAAAGTCTGCTGTGCCAATGATGTTGACAATGATATTGAAGAAGCTTTGAAATGTAATAGAGGAGGAGGAGAAACTTCTTGATGTGTGGATACAGGGTCAGCATAAGCATA
>SJYA01003331.1:241623-255106 GCA_006410615.1 Neotragus moschatus | reverse complement strand
GCTCGGCTTAGTGCTGATTCAAGAGAAAGTTTAAAGCCTTTATGAAGAATCAAAGAAGAAACACAATGAGGAATTAGAGGGGGCACTTTTTAATGCCAGCCATGATCGATTTCATTTGTTCAAGGCTAGAACCAACCTTCAGAGAAGGCAATGGCAACCCACTCCAGTACTCTTGCCTGGAAAATCCCATGGACAGAGGAGCCTGGTAGGCTGCAGTCCATGGGGTCGCAAAGAGTCAGACACGACTGAGCGACTTCACTTTCACTTTTCACTTTCATGCATTGGAGAAGGAAATGGCAACCCACTCCAGTGTTCTTCCCTGGAGAATCCCAGGGACGGCGAAGCCTGGTGGGCTGTCTATGGGTCACACAGAGTTGGACATGACTGAAACGACTTAGCAGTAGCAGCAGCAGAGCCAACCTTCACAATGTAAAAGTGACAAAGCAGCAAATGCAGATATGATTGCTGCCTGGAAATTTCCTTAAATCCTTTGAGAAATTATTGATGAAGGTGAACATTAAGCTGAGCAAGTTTTTAATGTGGATGAGACAGGATTGTACTGGGAGAGTATGCCAGACTGAAGTTACATCAGTAAGGAGGAAAGTCAATGCCAGGCTATAAATCAGCAAAGGATAAGCTAACTCTTTGGTTTGGTAGCAATGCTTCTGACAATATGAAACTGATGTTTCTCTTAGTTAATCATTCAAAGAAGCCCTTTAAAATATAGCCAAATTCTCTCTTTCTGTTATGTGGAAGAGTAACCCCAAAGCCTGGGTTATGCTGGACATTTTCCAGGACTGCTTTTTCCACCACTTTATGCCAGAGGTAGAGAAATACTGCTTGGAGAAGGACATCCCATTCAACACTCTTTTGTTGCTTGACAATGCTCCAGGCAACCCTACCCCACTCCATCCATTCATTGATGACTTTCATCCCAACATCAAAGTAGTGCCTCTGAATATTACATTGCTCATCCAACCTATAAACCAAGGAGTTATGTGACATTCACAAAGGAGGCAAGAATATGCAATGGAGAAAAGGCAATCTCTTTAACAAGTGGTGCTGGGAAAACTGGTCAACCACTTGTAAAAGAATGAAGCTAGAACACTTTCTAACACCATGCACAGAAATAAACTCAAAATGGATTAAAGATCTGAACGTAAGACCAGAAACTATAAAACTCCTAGAGGAAAACTTAGACAAAACACTCCCCAACATAAACCACAGCAGGATCCTCTATGACCCACCTCCCAGAATATTGGAAATAAAAGCAAAAATAAACAAAGAGGGTCTAATTAAAGTTAAAAGCTTCTGCACAACAAAGGAAACTATAAGCAAGGTAAAAAGACAGCCGTCAGAATGGGAGTAAACAATAGCAAACGAACCAATGAACAAAGAATTAATCTGAAAAATATACAAGCAACTCCTGCAGCTCAATTGCAGAAAAAAATAAACAACCCCTATCTAAGCCATTTCAAATCCTAAAAGATGATGCTTTTAAAGTGATGCACACAATATGCCAGCAAATTTGGAAAACTCAACAGTGGCCACAGGACTGGAAAAGGTCAGTTTTCATTCCTGTCCCAAAGAAAGACAATGTCAAAAAATGAAAAAACAAACAACAACAACAACAAAAAAAAGGGCCAAAGAACTAAACAGACATTTCTCCAAAGAAGACATACAAAGGGCTAACAAACACATGAAAAGATGCTCAACATCACTCATTATCAGAGAAATGCGAATCAAAAACATAATGAGGTACCATTTCATGCTAGTCAGAATAGCTGCTATCCAAAAGTCTATATGCTGGAGAGGGTGTGGAGAAAAGGGAACCCTCTTACACTGTTGGTGGGAATGCAAACTAGTACAGCCACTATGGAGAACAGTGTGGAGATTCCTTAAAAAACTGGAAATAGAACTGCCATATGACNGCTAGTCAGAATAGCTGCTATCCAAAAGTCTATATGCTGGAGAGGGTGTGGAGAAAAGGGAACCCTCTTACACTGTTGGTGGGAATGCAAACTAGTACAGCCACTATGGAGAACAGTGTGGAGATTCCTTAAAAAACTGGAAATAGAACTGCCATATGACCCAGGAATCCCACTGCTGGGCATACACACTAAGGAAACCAGAATTGAAAGAGACATGTGTACCCCAATGTTCATTGCAGCACTGTTTATAATAGCCAGGACATGGAAGCAACTACAAAAGCTGTGGTACATAAACACAATGGAATATTACTTGGTCATTAAAAATAGTACATTTGAATCAGTTCTAATAAGGCGGATGAAACTGGAGCCTATCATACAGAGTGAAGTAAGCCAGAAAGAAAAACACCAATACAGTATACTGCTACTGCTAAGTCGCTTCAGTCATGTTTGACTCTGTGAAACCCCATAGATGACAGCCCACCAGGCTCTGCTGTCCCTGGGATTCTCCAGGCAAGAACACTGGAGTGGGTTGCCATTTCCNAATAACCCTGTATGCAAGACAGCAAAAGAGACACAGATGTATAGAACAGTCTTTTGGACTCTGTGGGAGAAGGAGTGGTGGGATGATTTGGGAGAATGGCATTAAAACATGTATAATATCATATATGAAACGAATCACCTTTCCAGGTTCTATGCATGATACTGGATGCTTGGGCCTGGTGCACTGGTATGAACCAGAGGGATGGTATGGGGAGGGAAGAGGGAAGGGAGTTCAGGATGGGGAACATGTGTATACCTGTGGTGGATTTATGGTGATGTATGGCAAAACCAATACAATATTGTAACCTCCAATTAAAATAAACACTGAAAAAAATAAAACAAACTTCCTCCTATTAAAAAATAAATTTAAAAATTAAAAGCTTTCATCTTCCTTGATATTTCTATTGCTTTCTTTTGGTTTCTTTTTTTTAAATCTTTTCTGTAATTCTTCTGCATTTCCTTCTGCTGGCTTTACTGCTTTGCTTTGTTGTCTCTTTCTAATTATTTTAAACGTACTAGGTTAAGGTGTTTACTTGGATATACTTACTTATTGAGCAACACCTGTACACTATGAACATCCCTCTAAGAACTGCTTTTGCTGCATCCCATAGATTTCATAACATATTTTCCTTTATCTCATCTTAAGGTATTTTCTGATTTCTTCTTTGATTTCATTGTTATACACTGGTTTTGTAGTGGCATATTTTAGTGTCCACATGTTTGTTCTTTCCTAGATTTATTTCTGTTACTGTTGTTCAGTCATTCAGTTATGTCTGAATCTGTGCGACACCATGAACTGCAGCACACTAGACTTTCCTGCCCTTGACAATCTCTTGGAGTTTGCTCCAACTCATGTCCATTGAGTCAGTGATGCCATCCAATCATCTCATCCTCTGTTGTCCCATTCTCCTTCTGCTCTCAATCTTTCCTGGCATCAAAGTCTTTTCCAGTGAGTTGACTCTTCACATCAAATGGCCAAAGCATTGAAGCTTTATCTTCAGCATCAGTCCTTCCAATGAATATTCAGGGTTGATTTCCTTTAGAAATGACTGGTTTGATCTCATTGCTATCCAAGAGACTCTCAAGAGTCTTCTCTAGCACCACAGTTCAAAAATATCAGTTCTTCAGGGCTCAGCCTTTATGGTCTAATTCTCACATTCATACATGGCTACTGAAAAAAAAAACATATATTTGACTATACAGACTTTATGGGCAAAGTGATGTCTCTGCTTTTTAATATGCTGTCTAGGTATTTCATAGTTTTCTTCCAAGGAGAAAGCATCTTTTAATTTGATGACTGCAGTCAGCATCCACAGTGATTTTTGAGCCCAAGAAAATAAAGTGTTCCAATTTCATTTTGTTGTACTCAGAACTTATGCTTGATATAACTTCTATCCTCATGTGTTTGTAGAGGCTTGTTTTGTGACCCATTATGCTCTCTATTCTGAGAAAGTTCCATGTGCATTTGAGAAGAATGTGTGTTCTTCTTTTTATGGATAGTGTGTCTTGACTTATATCCATTAAGTCCATCTGTTCTAATATGTTATGTAGGACTTCTGTTGTCTTACCAATTTTCTACCTGGATGGTATGTCCAAGGATGTCAGTGGGGGCACTAAAACCTCCTACTATTATTTTCTTATTGTAAATTCCTCTCTTTATATTTTTTAGCATGTGTTTTATGTATTTAGGTGCTTCTGTATTGGATATGTGTATGTTAACAAGTATAATATCCTCTTTTTTTCCTATTGATCCTTTCAACATTATATAATATCCTTCTTTGTCTTTCATTATATCATTTGCTTTAAAGTCTATTTTATCTGATATGAATACTGCTGTCTCACTTTCTTATTTTCATTTGGATCATATATCATTTTCCATCCACTCACTTTTGGTATGTGTGTTTTTCATTCTGTAAATCTCTTGTAGGCATATTATTGGATCTTGCTTCCTTATCCAATTAGCCACCCTATATCCACTCCAATATTATTTCCTGGAGAATCCCCTGGGCAGAGGAGCCTGGCAAGGTACAGTACATAGGGTTGTAAAGACTCAGACATGACTGAAGCAATTTAGCATGCACACATATCTTTTGATGTAGCATTTAGTTAATTGACACTTAAGGTGATTACTGATAGGTATGTGGAGAAGGCAATGGCACCTTACTCCAGTACTCTTGCCTGGAAAATCCCATGGACAGAGGAACCTGGCAGGCTTCAATCCATGGGGTCGCTAAGAGTTGGGCACGACTGAGCGACTTCACTTTCACTTTTCACTTTCATGCATTGGAAAAGGAAATGGCAACCCACCCCAGTGTTCTTGCCTGGAGAATCCCAGGGACGGCGGAGCCTGGTGGGCTGCCATCTCTAGGGTCACACAGAGTCAGATACGACTTAAGTGACTTAGCAGCAGCAGCAGCAACTAATAGGTATGAACTTATTTCCATTTTGGTACTTGCTTTCTGATTTGTTTTTGCAGTTCTTTTCTATTCTTCTTTTAGTTTCTTTCTATGTAGTTTGATAATTTTCTTGAATGAAATGCTTATGACTCTTTCTCTCGTTTCTGTTTATTTGTTGTAGGTTTTTGTTTTGTAGTTACTATGGAGTTTATGTATGTTTACCTGTAGCTATGTCTACTTGTTTTAAACAAATAATCAACATCAATCATGTTTTCAATGACCTCCTTATTTTTTACTCTTATCCACTACATTTTGTGTTTTTCATGTTCTAGTTTTATACCTTCATGCTTATGCTTTTACTGTTTTCTGTAGATATAATCTCTCCTACAATTTTTTGTTGTTGTTTTTAATCTATTTACTAAGTTTTTAAAGTGAACTTCAAGCCTTACTATATATTTGACTTTCCTATTTGGATTTTCTCTTTCTATACTTTCTAGTTTATTTTCAACTTAGAGAAGACCCTTCAACATTTCTTTTAGTGAAGGTTTATTGATGAATTATTTTAATTTCTGCTTGCCTGAGAAATTGTTTATCTCTCCTTTTTCCCAAATGATAATTTTGTTGGGTAGAATACCCTAGGTTCAAGATTTTCACTTTCAGGACTTTGAATATATCATGACACACCCTTTTGTCTTATTCTCTGTAGAGAAATCAGCTGATAGAATTATAGAGACCCTCTTGAATATGACTCTTTGCATTTCTCTTGCTGCATTTAGAGTATACTCTTACCTTCAATTTTTGCCATTTTAAGTATAGTATGTCTTGCCATGGGTCTGTTTGGGTTAATTTTGTTTGATACCCTCTGTGTTCCCTATTCCTGGATATTTATTTCCTCAGGACTTTGGTTTGGGAAGGTTTCAGCCATGATTTCATCAAATACATCTTTCATTCCCTTCTCTCTCTCTTCTTCTGGAACATTTTACATGATCCCATAGATCTTGTATCTTGCTTTCAGGTTTGTTTGTTTGTTTTCATTTGTTTTTCTGTCTGCTCTTTTGATTGCATGATTTTATTTTTTCTCTTTCTGATCACTTACTCCTTCTTTTGTGTCTTTTAATCAGCTATTCAATGTTTCTAGATCACCTTTTATCTCAGAAATTGAATTATCTATTTTTGATTCGGTCATCTTTAAAGTTAAGAATGTCTTAACTATATGATCTGAGTTTATATTGGCAATCTTTCTAATTCAGTTAACATTTTTATTACCTCTTTTTGGAACCCAATGTCTCATAGACTGACAATGTCTGTTTCATAATTTAGTCTCAGTTTCCTTTTTTCTCTTATTCTTTTAGTTGGGACTCATTCTTCTGCCTTTTTATTTTGCTCAACTTTTTTGTCTCGAATTTAGATGAAAAGTTTGTCTATTGTAGTCTTGAAGGTGTGCATTTACCTGGGAGTCTCCTTATGTCTACCACATGTGTCCAGTATCATTATGGCAAAACCGGTTTTGATGTGGACCCCAGCTATGTCTTTCCTCAGGATATGTTGACCACTATCACTTTGACAGTGGGTGTAGCTGGTGTTGAAGGATGCAATGTCTGTGCAGAGTGTGAGGCAGGACTTCCTCTTTACTCCATAGATGTTGCCAACCTCTCAGGGTTGGGTTCTGCTCCATACTTACTGTGGCAGAAACACTGAGGGTAATGCTTGAGCTGACTTTCTCTTCTGAGTGTGTTTTCTGCCTCAAAGAGTAGAACGTTGATGTAAGTGTAGCTTATGCACTCACAGAGGTCTGATGCATTGCCTGTACAAGTGTTTGTATCTCCACTCCAAGATGTAGTTTAAGGTCGTATCATTCCTCCTGTTCTGGTCATCTCTGATCTAGTGCAAGCTTGTGGCATGGTGTGTGTAGGGTTGTAGCATTTGCTAGTCTGAGGCTGGGATTCAGGGCATTATGGTGCAAGTAATTGAAGTGGCTACAGTGCTGACTGAGATCTGGGCTGCTTCTCTGGTATTGATGGAGTCAGTACCAACATTGGCTGCTGTCTCCCCACCTGAACAACATCCCAGGACTCCAGCCATCCCTCTGTCTCTAGATCACATCTTTTCCCAGGATCTGTCTTCCTTAGACCCATCACCAACCTGTGGCTTGTGGGTGGGTGGGACCAGAATGTTTTTTTCAAATGGGAGCTATGAGCAAGATGTGGAGGTCATTAGTGCTTCTTGAGGTACCACTTGAATAAGTGCCAACAATGGTCACCACTGATCCATTTGATCACACATCAGGTCTCTAGACTGTCCATGAGTAGCTAGGCCAAATGTTTTTCCAGGGCCTGTGTAGCACAGGCCCCATGCCAAGCTGCAGTGTACAATAAGCAGGCCTGAGTTATCCATTCCTCTTAGATTGGTGAGGTGAGGTGGCAGTCACTAGTACAAAGTTGTATCCACTTTGTTTATTGTCTAGCCAGCACCCCCCCCCCCCACACACACACATGGCTTCCCAGGTGGCGCTAGTGGTAAAGAACTCACCTGCCAATAGAGGAGACATATGAGACACAAGTTTGATCCCTAAATAAAGAAGATTCCCTGTAGGAGGGCATAGCAACCTATTCCAGTATTCTTGCCTGGAGAGCCTGATGGATAGAGCAACCTGTGGGCTACAATCCACAGAGCCACAAAGAATCAGACATGACTGAAATAACTTAACACACATGAACAGATGCATGTACCATAGCTTATTTATCCAGTTACCTGACATGTGCTGTTTTTATATCTTGGCTGTTAGAAACAATACTGCTATAAACTTTGAGGTGTATGTATCTTTTAAAATTATTAATAGTTTTTGTTTGTTTGTTTGTTTCCTTCAGGTAAATATCTAGGAGTGGAATTGCTAGACCATATGGTATTTCTGGACACTCACAGACAAGCCTGAGTAAGTCCCCTGTGGGGTCACTGCTCCTTTCTCCTGGGTCCTGGTGCACACAAGGCTTTGTCTGTGCCCTCCAAGAGCCTGTTTGGCCAGTTCTGTGTAAGTTCTATAATCAAATGCCACTGGCCTCCAAAGTCAAACTCCCTGGGGGTTCTCAGTCCCCTTGTCAGATCCCCACGTCGGGAAATCTGTTGTGGGTCTTAGAATGTTCTTAACAGTGTAAGAAATTATTTCATATAATCATTCTGCAGTTTGTGGGTGGTGTGCTTGGAGGGTTTATAGTGGGATTAATGGCAACCTCTTCCAAAAGGGCTTATTTCACATACTGTGTGACCTAGGTCTGCTCTACCCATAGCCCCTGCCCCCGTGGCAGGACACTGCTGACCCATACGTCTGCAGGAGACACTCAAAGGCAGATCTGGCTCAGTATCTGGGTCCTGGTGCACACAAGGTTTTATTTGAGCCCTCTGAGCATCTCTGGTTGGTATGGGGCTTGATTCTAAACAGGATTTTGGCCCTCCTACTGTCATGCTTGGGCTTCTCCTTTGCCCTTGGACATGGGCTATTTTTTTTTTTTTGGTAAGATCCAACATTCACCAGTTGATGGATGTTCAGCAACAAGTTGTAATTTTAGAGTTCTCGAAGAAGATGAGTGCAAGTCCTTCAAATCCACCATTTTGTGTAGTCTTGTAGTCCATAAGGAATTGTATGTCTTCATAGAACTGTTCAACTTCAGCATCTTCACCATTCTGGTAGGGGCATAGATTTGGATTACTGTGATATTGAATTGTTTGCTTTGGAAATGAACTGAGATTATTCTATTGTTTTTGAGAGTGCACCCAAGTACTGTGCTTCAGACTCTTTTGTTGGCTATGAGAGCTATTCCATTTCTTCTAAAGGATTCTTGCCCACAGTAGTAGATATAATGATCATCTGAATTAAATTCACCCATCCTGGTCCATTTTAGTTCACTGATTCTTAAAATTTTGAGCTTCACTCTTGCTATCTCCTTTTTGGCCACTTTCAATTTACCTTGATTCACAGACCTAACATTCCAGGTTCCTATGCAGCATTGTTCTTTACAGCATTGGACATTACTTCCATCACCAGTAACATCCACAATTGAACACTGTTTATGCTTTGGCTCCATCTCTTCTTTCTTTCTGGAGTTATTACTCAACTCTTCTACAGTAACATATTGGACACCTATCGAGTTGGGGAGTTCATCATTCAGTGTCATATCTTTTTTACCTCTTCATACTGTTCATGGGGTTCTCAAGACAAGAATACTGAAGTGATTTGCCATTGTCCAGTGGACTATGTTTTATCAGAATTCTCCACTATGACCTGTCCATCTTGGGTGGCCCTACACAGCATGGCTATAGTTTCATTGAGTTAGACAAGGCTTTGGTCCGTCTGATCAATTTGATTAGTTGACTGTGATTGTGGTTTTCACTCTGTCTCCCCTCTGAAGGTTAAGGATAAGAGGCTTATGGAAGCTTCCTGATGAGAGAGACTGACTGTGGGGGAAACTGGATCTTGTTACAATGGGTGGGACCATGCTCAGTAAATCTTTAATTAATTTTTAAATGATGAGTGGGGCTGTGCTCTCTCCCTTTTGCTTGACCTGAGACCAAAGTGTAGTGGAGGTAATGAAGATAATGGCGACATCTTTCAAAAGGTCCCCTGCAGGAATTGTTGCACACAGTGCCCCTGATCCTACCACAGGCCACTGCCAAAGCATGCCTCTGCTGGAGACTACTGGACATTCACAGACAAGTCTGTAAGAGTAGAAAGTCAAGAGATATGTTGAATAACAGGCAGATTTGTCTTGGAATACAAAATGAAACAGAACAAAGGCTAACAGAATTTTTCCAAGATAACACAATGGTCATAGCAAACACTCTCTCCTAACAACAGAAAAGAAGACATTTCAATACTGAAATCATATTGATTATATTCTTTGAAGCTAAAGATGAAGAAGCTCTATAGAATCACCAAAAACAAGACTGGGAGCTGACTGCAGCTCAGATCGTGAACTCCTTATTGCAAAATTCAGAGTTAACTTGAAGAAAGTAGGGAAAACCACTAGATCATTCAGGTATGACCGAAATTTAATGTTTAACGATTATACAGTGGAAGTGGCAAATAGATTCAAGGGATTAGCCCTGACAGAGTACCTGGAGAACTATGCACAAAGGTTCATGAGATTGTACAGGAGGCAGTGATCAAGACCGTCCCCAAGAAAAAGAAATGCAGAAAGATGAAATGGTTGTTTGAAGAGGCCTTACAAATAGCTGAGAAAAGAAGAGAAACTAAAGGCAAAGGAGAAAAGGAAAGATATACCCATTTAAATGCAGAGTTCCAAAGAATATCAAAGAGAGATAAGAAAGCCTCCCTCGGTGATCAATGCAAAAAAATGGAGGAAAATAATAGAATGGGAAAAACTAGAGATCTCAAAATAAGTCAGAAAGAAAAATACCAATACAGTGTATTAATCCATATATGTGGAATTTAGAAAGATAATGATGCCCCTATATGTGAGAAAACAAAAGGGACAAAGATGTAAAAAAGAGACTCTGAGTCTCTGTGGGAGAAGGTGAGGGTGGGATGATTTGAGAGAATAGCATTGAACTATATATATTACTACGTGTGAAATAGATCGCCAGTCCACGTTTGATGCATGAGATAAGGTTCTTAGGGCCGGTGTACTGAGATGACCCTGAGAGATGGGATGGGGAGGGAAGAGGGAGGGGGATTCAGGATGGGGGACACATGTACACTTGTGGCTGATTCATGTCAACATATGGCAAAAAACACTACAATGTTGTAAAGTAATTGACCTCCAATTAAAATAAATAAATTAAAAAAAAAGAAAATTAGAGATACCAAGGGAACATTTCATGCAAGTTCAGTTCAGTTGCTCAGTCATGTCCGACTCTGTGGCCACATGAACTGCAGCACGCCAGGCCCCCCTGTCTATCACCAACTCCCGGAGTTCACCCAAACCCATGTCCATTGATTTGGTGATGCTATCCAACCCATTTCATGCAAAGATGGGCATAATAAAGGACAGAAGAGGTATGGACTTAATAGAAACAGGATAAATTAAGAAGTGTCAAGAATATACAGAAGAACTATACAAAAAAGATCATGACACAGATAACAACAATGGTGTGATCACACACCTGACATCCTGGAATGTGAAGTCAAGTGGGCCTTAGGAAGCATCACTACAAACAAAGCTAGTGGAGGTGATGGAATTCCAGTTGAGCTATTTCAAATCCTAAAAGATGATGCTGTGGCAGTATTGCACTCAATATCGTAGTAAATTTGGAAACTCAGCAGTGGTCACAGGACTGGAAAAGGTCAGTTTTCATTCCAATCCAAAAGAAAGGTAATGCCAAAGATTATTCAAACTATGACACAATTTCACTCCTCTCACAGATTATCAAAGTAATGCTCAAAATTCTCCAAGCCAGACTTCAACAGTATGTGGACCAAGAACTTCCAGATATTCAAGCTAAATTTAGAAAAGGGACACAAACCATAGATGAAATTGTCACCATCCTTTGAATCATTGAAAAAGCAAGAGATCTCCAGAAAAACATATACTTTTGCTTTATTGACTATGGCAAAGGCTATGACTGTGTGGATGACAACAAACTGTGGAAAATTCCTAAAGAAATAGGAATACTAGACCACCTTATTTGACTCCTGAGACATCTGTATGCAGGTCAAAAGGAAACAGTTAGAACCAGACATGTAAAAACAGACAGATTCCAAATTGGGAAAGGAGTACATCAAGGATGATATTGTCACACTGCTTATTTAAATTATATGCAGAGTACATCATGCTAAATGCTGGGCTGGATGAAGCACAAGCTCAAATCAAGATTATCAAGAAAAATATCAATAACCTCAGATATGCAGATGACACCACCCTTATGGCAGAAAAGGAAGTGGAACTAAAGAACCTCTTAATGAAAGTGAAAGATGAGAGTGAAAAAGTTGGCTTAAATCTCAACATTCAAAAAACTCAGATCATGGCATACAGTCCCATCACTTCATGGAAAATAGATGGGGAAACAATGGAAATAGTGACAGACTTTATTTTGAGGGAAGCTCCAAAATCACTGCAGATGGTGACTGCAGCCAGGAAATTAAAAGATGCTTGCTCCTTGGAAGAAAAGCTAAGAGCAACCTAGACAGCATATTAAAAAGCAGAGACATTACTGGCAAAGGTCTATCTAGTCAAAGCTATGGTTTTTCCAGTAGTCATGTATAGATGTGAGAGGTGGACTATAAAGAAAGCTGAGCAGTGAAGAATTGATGCTTTTGAACTGTGGTGTTAGAGAAGACTCTTGTGAGTCCCTTGGACTGCAAGGAGATCAAGCAAGTCAATCCTAAAGGAAATCAGTCCTGAATATTCATTGGAAGGACTGATGCTAAAGCTGAAACTGCAAAACCTTGGCCACCTCATGCAAAGAAATCACCCATTGGAAAAGACCCTGATGCTGGGAAAGATTGAAGGCAGGAGGAAAGGGGACAACAGAAGATGAGATGGTTGGATGGCATCACCAACTTGATGGACATGAGTTTGAGCAAGCTCCGGGTGTTGGTGTCGGACAGAAAAGCCTGGTGTGCTGCAGTCCATGTCATCACAAAGAGTCGGAAACCACTGAGTCATTAAACTGATCTGATGATATTTGTATCTGTAGTTTCTTCTGACGAAGCTCCATGCTCTCTCACCTAATGGGTATTCCATTTAATATTCCCACCAACATGTTGCTAGGGTTCCCTTTTCTCCACATCCTTGTCAACATTTGTTAACCGTGGCATTTACCTGGTCCTTGTTTTCTCTTTGATCTTTATTATTTCCTTATCTCTACTGACATTGACTTTTTGTTTTTGTTATTATTATTATTTTCTTAATTCTTCTGCTCCTTCTTCATTTCTTAATTCTTTTTATTAGGGCTGTTACTAATTTAACAAAATTTGAAATTCATGCATACTTTAAATACACAAAGCATGAACTTTATCATCTTTGGAAATCTTTATAATTCCTGTACCTGAAAATCTGCTTCCTTCTTCAGCTTCAGGAAGTTTCATGCATAACTTCATCAAATAAACTTCTACCTCTTTCTCTCTTCTTCCAGGACCCCTGTAGTGAGAATGTTAATAAGCTTGGTGTAGTATTGAGTTCAGTTCAGTTCAGTTCAGTCTCTCAGTCATGTCTGACTCTTTGCGACCCCATGAATCGCAGCACACCAGGCCTCCCTGTCCAGATAGAGGTCTTTTAATCTATCATTTATTTTTTTTTTCTTTTTTCTGTTCTGATCATGTGTTTTCCATTATTGTATCTTCCAGATTATTTATACAATCTGTATAAATGAACTTATGTGTCATCTAGACTGCTAATTCATTATAGTGTGTTTCTCATTTATTCTTCACTTCTGACTGTTTTTTTGTATATGTTTTCTAGATTCTTCATAAAATTCTCATTAAGTTCATCTATTTTTTCCCCAAGTTCAATTAGTATATGTATTACTAATGCTTTGAACTCTATCAGGTAAACTATCTCTGCTTCACTAGTGTTGTTGTTTTTGTTTTGTTTTGTTTTGTTTTCAGGTTTTTTTTCCCATTGTTCATCTTTTTTTTTTTTTTTTTTTTTTTTTTTTACAATT
>SJYA01003331.1:227572-241436 GCA_006410615.1 Neotragus moschatus | reverse complement strand
CCAGGAATAAACCTGATCCATGGCAGTGAAAATGCTGAATGCTAACCACTAGCCCATCAGGGTACCCCAGACAAGGGCATTTCTTCCCTATTTGGCAGTAGTGCTGGAGGAAGAGGGGCTCAAGTGCAAATCTGTTCTGAATTAGGGTACATTCTTGGATAGTTCCAGAAAGCCATTTAGAACCCTAGGTAATTTACAATCTCCTGACTCTGTGTATTCACTAGTAACAACTGCCTTCATCCTCTTTAGAGGTAGGGCTGTGTCTGAGCTTGCTCTGCTTCCTTCTAGCACTTTCACCTCTCCTCAGCACATTCACCCAAGCGAAGCCAAAGGAAGAGAGACTGGAGGACATGCCCAGTGCAGGTCAAGAGCTGAAATGGTCCCAGCAGGCTAGTCAATCTCAGGTAGCTCCTTATCTGCTGATTCCGAATGCTTACTGGCAATGGTTGCCATTTCCCTGTTCAGAGGCAGGGCCAAGTCTGAGGCAGCTTTGTTCCCCTCAGTGCGAAATCTCCTGGGCAATGGCAGCCTTTGCCCTACTAAAGAGCTGAATTGGAGCAAGAGGTTCTGGATCAGGCACTTGGTATGGGTTAGGGTGTATGCTGGAATGGTCCTGTGAAACCAGCCACAGGCCCAGGCCATTTTAAATCACTTCCCCTACTTTATTCTTGGGTATAATCAAGCTTGTGTATATTCTGCTCATGAGCAGACTCTCAGTTTTTCACAGCCCTTTAGTAAGTCCTACTGGTTTGCAAGCCAGCTAAGGGGACTGGTCTGCCCAGTGTCAGACCCCAAGGCTGTGAAGCCCATTATGTGTCTCAAACCTCTAACTCCCCAGGGAGCATTCCCAAGCCTGAGATACCCCCCTTCTTTTCTGTATTCCGTGCTAGGGGCACAGGTCCTAACCTGATCATCTTTTACTTTCCCACCTGAGTCCTTGTGAATCTTTCTTTACAGAGCTGGTTATAGAATAGCTTTTCTGTCAGCCTCCAGCTTGTTTTCAGCGAGCGTTTCCCCATATTTAGATGTATTTTTGATGTGTTTGGGGAGAGGTGAGCTCAGTATCCTCCTATTCCATCATCTTGATCTCCATTTAGAAAGTGTACCCTCTAGCACCTCTTTCAGAGGTGTTGATTGATAGTCTCTTTACTGTGTGTGCCTTCAATATTCCTGGTGCCTTGCTGTTTCCAGTGTCACTGCTGTTATTGCTGAATTTTCTGCCTTGGGCACAAGGATGGCAAGTGTTCTGCATTCAGGATGTCCTGTCTCAAAACTCCACACCTTCAGGGTGAGGGGGATGATTGAGGAAGAGCCAGAATCATGGTTGTCTTTGCCATGTCTTGCATCATTAGGTTCATAGGTGCCACTGCTGTGATGGAGGTAGGGGAGTAGATTTGTGGGCACCTCTTTATCTAGATATACAGGACTGGATACCCAACTGCTCCTGTTGTCCAGTTCTTTGTGGCCACAGGTTATGCTGCAGCTGGGAGATGGGAGGTGTGTTTGCCACTCTGTCTATTCTGTGCTGTTAGTGGACTCACTGGGGCTGTGGGCTCAGCTATCACAGCCAGGGATCCAAGATCACAGGTACTACCTCTGCTGTCTACCTTGGTTCCACCTCCTGTATGTTTTCCTGTACTGCTGCTGCTGCTAAGTCACTTCAGTCATGTCCGACTCTGTGCGACTCTATAGAGGGCAGCCCACCAGGCTTCCCCATCCCAGGGATTCTCCAGGCAAGAACACTGGAGTGGGTTGCTATTTCCTTCCCCAATGCATGAAGGTGAAAAGTGAAAGCGAAGTCACTCAGTTGTGTCTGACTCTTAGCGACCCCATGGACTGCAGCCTACCAGGCTCCTCCACCATGGGATTTTCCAGGCAAGAGTACTGGAGTGGTGTTCCTGTATACCCACCTTTAAATGCACAGTTGTGGGAAATTTCCCAGATTCCTTGTGTATAGGGCAGAGACATCTTTGTTAGTTGTAGATTGAGAGGCAGGAAAATGGAGCGTCTCATGCTTCCACGATGCCAATGTCATTCTTTCTGTAAATAATCTTCATCTTTAGTCAATAATGGCTTTCCTTGTGACTCAGCTGGTAAAGAATCCACCAGCAATGCAAGAGACTAGCAATTCAGGGGTTGGGAAGAGCCCCTGGAGAAGCGAAAGGCTACCCACTCTGGTATTCTGGCCTGGAAAATTCCGTGGACTGTATAGTCCATGGGGTCACAAAGAGCCAGACACAGCTGAGTGACTTTCACTTTAGTCAATAATGCTTTTATGTTATTTGGAAATAGTTATATCTTCAGGTCTTAATTTTAACTTTGCTAGGAAAATGTGGAGAAGTATTTAGTCTATAATTAATTTTCACCATGACTGAGGCAACACCCTTTTGACTTTTCTAAAGATTGTATGCACAAGGAATTCCATTCTAGTTGGGGAGAGAATGAACACTTCCATGAACTGTGTTTAAAATACCTAGACAGCATATTAAAAAGTGGAGACATTACTTTGCCTACAAAGCTCCATATTAGTCAAAGCTATGCTTTTTTTTCCAGTAGTCCTGTACATATGTGAGAGCTGGATAATAAGAAAGGCTGAGAGCCAAAATTTATGTCTTCTAACTGTGGTGTTGGAGAAGACTCTTGAGAGTCCCTTGGACTTCAAGATTAAGCCAGTCAATCCTAAAGGAAATCAACTCTGAATATTCATTGGAAGGACTGATGCTGAAACTGAAGCTCCAAAACTTTTGCCACCTGATGCAAAGAGCCCACTCAGTGGACAAGACCCTGATGCTGGGAAAGATTGAAGGCAGGAGGAGAAGGGGATGACAGAGGATGGATAACATCGAAGGGGCCTGCAGAGGACAGAGGTTTGATGGCATCACTGAATCAAAGGACATGAGTTTGAGCAAACCTCGGGAGATGGTGAAGGACAGGCAAGCCTGGTATGCTGCAGTCCATGAGATCATGAAGAGACATGACTGAGAGACTAAACAACAACAATGTGAACTGTGTAAACTACAATCCCAATTTTATCCTTTTATGGTAGTTCTTTTCATAATCTTGCATATTCTTCTCTTTCTCTTGCACTAATCAGTACTCAGCTAAACACTTAACATGAAACTTTTTCAGATCCTTGTAGTTGTTTTTTAGAAATTCAGCTTATGTTACATATTCTCCATTTCCAACAGAACCCACAAAATCAATGATGCTACAAGTGCAAGAGCCTTTAAAGGCCACCTCATTCAGCATTAATATTTTTCAGATAGGAAAAATGAGTCACTGAGATATTAGACTCAAGTATTTTTTAGTCTCTGGCAGACTTAGAACTAAGTCTTTTGTAAGATTTTGTAAGTCTTAGTACAGTGTTGCATTAACTAATTTCTGCCATGCTTCATTCAAAATATCACTAAAATTTGTCTTTTTTTCACATTCAAATTGAAAACTTTCCTTAAAGTCAAGTCAAATGTGTATTTGAAAGCAGAGACAGTCAAGATTTCACAAAGGAAGTTTTATTGAATAGCTTTTGCAGGATAGGTAAAAAATCATGCAGGCAAATGTATAGAAGAGTATGGGTGAATCCTCACAGCAGCAATTATTCACAATCATTGTGGATTGAAACTCTATGGTGAGTTCTGGGGAACTATAAGCCCCATGATATGGACAGAGGAATGACTATGATAAAAAGTTAAACTTTTATTCTGTAGAAAATGATTCACTGAATCATGAAAATAAATCAGATTTTATTTTAGATACATCACTCTGGAATCAGTATGAAGGAAAGATTAAAGAGTATGGAAAAGCTGTGGAGAGTTTAGATCCAGAATAGTTAGATGACTATTCCAATCATCCAAGCAAGAATTACAGAGAAGCCAAATTAAAGGAATTTAAAAAAATGTCAATGGGAAGTTTTTAAAAAGAGATGGATATCTGTATCTATATATCTCTCTATGTATCTTGAATAGTAGATTCTCAGCTCTCATAACCAACTAAATGTGAAGTTTCAGAAGAGAAACTATGATGTGATGGTTATGGTTCCCAGATATCTGATTCTTTCTGGAAATGTGATAAGTGATTATCTCATTAACTAAGAAAAGGAGTTAAGAGAATGAATCCTTTTGGAAAAGAAATATGAATTCAGCATTAAATATCCTCAATTTAAAGAATCAAATGAATTTTTAGATTAAAAATTTAGGTTGAGAGTTGACTGTGAATTAATTTCATGCAGCAAAGATGATCAAGATGTAGACATAGCTAATTTGACTATGTTTGCTTCATTGTACTTCACAGATAGTGTTTTTTTTTTTTTTTTTTTTAACAATACAGCATGACATTTGTGGCAAACCTGCATTGAGCAAGTCTATATCATTCTCCCAACAGCATTTGCTTATTTCATGTCTCTGCGTCACATTCTAATAATTCTCACAATATTTCAAACTTCTTCATTATTTATTATTTAATTTGTTATGGTGATTTGTGATCAGCCATCTTTGATGTTATTACTTTGACTCAATGAAGGCTCAGGTGGTTGTTAACATCTTTTAGCAGTATTTTTAATTGTGTACATGGACTACANTATATCATTCTCCCAACAGCATTTGCTTATTTCATGTCTCTGCGTCACATTCTAATAATTCTCACAATATTTCAAACTTCTTCATTATTTATTATTTAATTTGTTATGGTGATTTGTGATCAGCCATCTTTGATGTTATTACTTTGACTCAATGAAGGCTCAGGTGGTTGTTAACATCTTTTAGCAGTATTTTTAATTGTGTACATGGACTACATTATTATGCATTGGGAAACAAAAGAAAAAAGCAGGTGACTCACTTTATTGCAATATTTACTTTATTGTGATTGTCTGGAACTAAACCCAAACTATTTCTGAAGTATGACTGTATATAAATTTTGGATCTATTAGTATGCAACTTATAGTAAAAAAATGTGAATGTGAATTAACACACTCATATTATTAAAATTAGAGAATAAGGTCAAGAAGAGTGCCTTGAAGAAAAATGACTTTTATGGGTGGATGGAGAATAAAGACCTAAAAAAAAATACCAAGAGTAGATGAATCCTAAGAGTAGAGTACTCAAAACTAAGTAAAAATTTTTGTGTGTGTTTTTATTATTATTTTCTCTATTACAAGGTGATATTTCATTTTTTTAAATTGGAGGATAATTTCTGTACAATATCATGATGTTTTCTGCCATAGAACAATGTGAATCAGCCATAAGTATACATATATCACCTCCTTCTTTAAACACCTTCCTATCCCCAACCCCATTCCACCCCTCTACATTGTCACAGACTACCAGGTTGAGCTTCCTCTGTTTCACAGCAATTTTCCAATAGCTGTTTTACATATGGTAATGTACATGTTTCAATGCTACTCTTTCAATTCGTCCCACCCTCTCCTTCCTTCACTGTGTCCACAAGTCTGTTCTCTAGGTATGTGTCTCTATTCATGCCCTGAAAATAAATTCATGAGTACCATTTTTCTAGGCTCTAATTTCATCCACCTAACTAGAACTTAATCAAATTTATTCCTTTTTATGACTGAGTAATATTCCATTGTATATATGTACTAAAACTTTCTTTATCTATTTATCTGTCTAGGTTGCTTTCACATCTAGGGCATTGCAAATAGTGTTGCAATGAATATTAGGGTACACATGTCTTTTTTTTTTTTTCATTTTGGTTTTCTAAGGGTATATGTCCAGTAATGGTATTGCTAGGTTATATGGGAATTTTAGTCCTAGCTCTATTTTTTTTTTTAAGGAATCTCCATACTGTTCTCTGGACTTCCCAGGTGGCACTAGAGGGAAAGAACCCACCTGCCAGTGCAGGAGACATAAGAGATGTGATTTAGTCCCTGTGTGGTTCGGGAAGATCTCGTGGAGGAGGGCATGGCAATCTACTCTAGTATTCTTCCCTGGAGTATCCCACAGACAGAAGAGACTGGTGGGCTACAGTCCATAGAGTCACAAAGAGACAAGACTGAAATGACTTAGAATGCATATAATATTTTCCATAGTGGCTGTATCAATTTACATTCCCACCAAAAGTGCAAGAGGTTTGCCTTTTCTCCACACCCTCTCCAGCAATTATTGTTTGTAGATTTTTTGATGATGGCCATTCTGATTGGGGTGAGGTGATACCTCATTGTAGTTTTGATTTCCATTTCTCTAATAATGAGTGATATTGAACATCTTTTCATGTGTTTGTTGGCCATTTATATGTCTTCTTTGGAGAAATGTCTGTTTAGGTTTTTTGTTCATTTTTTATTAGGTTGCTATTCTGGTATTGAACTGCATGAACTGCTTTTATATTTTAGAGATTAATCCTTTGTCAGTTGTTTCATTTGCAATTATTTTCTTCCATTCTGAGGGGTTTTTTTTAATTTTGTTTACAGTTTACTTTGTTGTGTAGAAGCTTTTAAGTTTAATTAGGTCCCATTTGTTCATTTTTGCTTTTATTTCTATTACTCTAGGAGGTGGGTCATAGAGGATCTTGCTGTGATTTATGTCAGAGTGTTCTGCCTATGTTTCCCTCTAATTTTTTTTTATACTTTCTGGCCTTAAATTTAGGTCTTTAATCCATTTTGAGTTTATTTTTGTACACAGTGTTAAGAAATATTCTCATTTCATTATTTTACATGTAGCTGTCTTGTTTTTCCAGTACCACTTACTGAAAAGGCTATCTTTTCTCCATTGTATATTCTTGCCTCCTTTGTCAAAGATAAGGTGCCCATAAATGTGTGGGTTTATCTCTGGGCTTTCTATCTTGTTACATTGATCTATATTTTTGTTTTTATACCAGCACCATATTATCGTGATTCTTGTGGTTTTATAGTATAGTCTGAAGTCAGGAAGGTTGATTCCTTCAGATCCATTTTTTTCTTTTTGAAGATTGCCTTGACGATTTGGGGTCTTTTGTGCTTTCATGTTAATTGTGAGTTTTTTTGTCCTATTTCTGTGAAAAATGCCATTGGTAATCTGATAGGAATTGTGTCATTTCTGTAGATTGCTTCAGGTAATATTCATTTCACCATATTGATTCTTCCAAATGCAAGAAAATTACATTCCTCTCCATTTGTGTCATCTTTGATTTCTTTCATGATTGGCTTATAGTTTTCTTTATATATATATATATATATATTTTTGTCTCCTTAGGTAGGCTTATCCCTAGGTATTTCATGTTTTGTTGTTGCTGTTTTTGCTGTTGAAATGGTGAGTGGAATTGATTCCTTAATTTCTCTTTTTGACTTTTTTTTTTTTTTGTATGTTTGAAATTTTCTTTAATAAAATGTTAGAGAAACATCACTGTGCTCAGTAAGAGAGCTAGGCCNAGGAGAAGGGGACGACAGAGGATGAGATGGCTGGATGGCATCACTGACTCAATGGACGTGAGTCTGTGAACTCGGGGTGTTGGTGATGGACAGGGAGGCCTGGCGTGCTGTGATTCATGGGGTTGCAAAGAGTCGGACACGACTGAGTGACTGAACTGAACTGAACTGAGGGTTCAGCTAATAAAGTAATACAAACTGGTTGGCTTAAGTAACAGAAATTTACTGTATCACAATTCTGAGGCCAGAAATCTGAGATTAAGGTGTTGGCAGAGTTGGTTCCTTCTAAGCAGTTAAAGGATGTTTCAGGTCTTCTTACTTGACTTGTAGATGATCACTTTCTCCCAGTGTTTCTTCACTTGACTAATTATGTATGTGTCTCTAAATTTTCCCTTTTGGGAAGAACATCAGTCATATTTTGTTAGAGCTATCCTAATGACTTCTTTCTAATTTGACCAACTTTGTTTTAACCCTATCTCCAAATAAAACCACATTCTGAGGTATTGGGGGTTAGAACTTCAACATATAAACCAGGGTGGCGAGGGGAGAGGGTGTACACAATTCAATCTATAACATCAAGTGTAGAAATAAACAGCAAAATATACACCATACTGGGAAAGGTCAATCAATTGAAATGAAACAATAGGGACAATAGAATTAGTATTTGATAAAGCCATTAGAGGAATTATAAAAATAAAACTTTATTCTGCTTGTTCAAGAAGTTAGAAGAAAGTGGATTGTTACATAGACTTGAAAGATATAAAAGAACTCAATTGAAGAGATGTAAAAATATAATGTGTGAGATGAAAAATACACTGGAAGGAATTAATAGCAGATTAAACAAAACAAAAATAATCATTACTGAACTTGAAAACATTGCAACAGAAATTATCAAAAGTGGAACTCAGAGGAAAAAACAAACTGGGGAAAAATGAGCAGGGTATCAGTGATGTGTGGGACAGCTTCAAGCAACCTAATATCTGGGCAAATCAGCTGCCAAAAGAGAGGTGAGTCCAAAAGTCCATTCAATCCATCTTTGTCTCTTTGGACTCTGAGGGAGAGGGAGAGGGTGGGATGATTTGGGAGAATGGCACTGAAACATGTATACTATCATGAAAGCAACGAATCGCCAGTCTATGTTTGATACAGGATACAAGATGCTTGGGCCTGGTGCATGGGGATGATCCAGAGAGATGATATGGGGTGAGAGGTGAGGGGGNTTAAACAAAACAAAAATAATCATTACTGAACTTGAAAACATTGCAACAGAAATTATCAAAAGTGGAACTCAGAGGAAAAAACAAACTGGGGAAAAATGAGCAGGGTATCAGTGATGTGTGGGACAGCTTCAAGCAACCTAATATCTGGGCAAATCAGCTGCCAAAAGAGAGGTGAGTCCAAAAGTCCATTCAATCCATCTTTGTCTCTTTGGACTCTGAGGGAGAGGGAGAGGGTGGGATGATTTGGGAGAATGGCACTGAAACATGTATACTATCATGAAAGCAACGAATCGCCAGTCTATGTTTGATACAGGATACAAGATGCTTGGGCCTGGTGCATGGGGATGATCCAGAGAGATGATATGGGGTGAGAGGTGAGGGGGGGGGTTCAGGATTAGGAACTCATGCACATCCATGGCAGATTCATGTCAATGTATGGCAAAAGCAATACAGTATTGTAAAGTAAAATAAAGTAAAAATAAAAATTAAAAAACAAAAGACAAAAAGAAAAGAGAGGTGAGAGAGAAACAAATTTAATAAAAGGAATGAAGAAAACTATAGCAAAGATCAATGACACTAAATGTTTTTTTAAAGGTAAACAAAATTAATAAAACTTTAGCCAGACTCATCAAGAAATAAGAGAGATAACCCAAATCAACATAATCATAAATGAAAAAGGAGAAGTCAAAATGGACACCACAGAAATATAAAGGATAATAAGAGACTACTACAAGTAATTGTAGACCAATGACATGGCAGAAATGGACAAGTTATTAGAAAAGTACAATCTTCTAAGACTGAACCAGGAAGAAATTGAAAATATGAACCAAACAATGACAACCACTAAAATTGAATATATGATTTAAAAAAAAAAATCTTCGGTTAAAAAAAAATAAAAAACAGGGCCAGATGGCTTCACAGGGAAATTCTCAAACATTTAGAGAAGACCAAATACCTGTCCTTCTCAAATTCTTCCAAAAAATTTCAGAGGGAGGAACACTCCTAAACTCATTCTACAATGCCATCATTACAGTGATACCAAAACCAAAGAGAAAACAAAATTTAAAAAAAACTAAAGGATAATATTACTGATCAAACCAGAAATCCTAAAGGAAATCAATCCTAAATATTCAGTGAAAGGACTGATGCTGAAGCTGAAGCTCCAATACTTTGGCCACCTGTTGCAAAGAACTGATTCAGTAGAAAAGACCTTGATGCTGGGAAAGATTGAAGGCAGAAGGAGAAGGGGATGTCAGAAGATTAGATGGTTGGATGGCATGTTCCATGAGTTGGTGATGGACAGGGAAGTCTGGCATGCTGCACTCCATGGGGTCACAAAGAGTCAGACACAACTGAGTGACTGAACAGAATTGAATATCACTGATGAACAAAGAACCAAAAATCTTCAACAAAATACTAGCAAACTGAGTCTTTATTTTTATTATTCAGTTCAGTTGCTCAGTCGATAACACATTAAAAAGATCATTCACAATGATCAAACAGTATTTCTATGATGAATGCAAGGATTCTTCAATACACACAAGTAACTAAATGTGACACACCATATTAAAAAATTGAAATGTAAATAACATGATCATCTCTACAGATGAAGATAAACTTTTCAACAAAATTCAACACCCATTTATTATTAAATTTCTCTAAAGAATGGAATTAGAAGGAACCTATCTCAAAATAATGAAGTTCATATATGATGAACACACCCCGAACGTTATTCTCAATGGTGAAGAAATGAAAGCATTTCCTCTAAGATCAAGAATAAGATAAGGTTACTCACTGTAGTATTGGAAGTCCTAACCATGGCAATCAGAAAAGAAAAAGGAATAAAAGGAATCCAAATTGGAAAAGAAGAAGTAAAACTCTGTTTGCAGATGACATGATACTGTACATAAAAATAAACCCTAAAAATGCCACCAAAAAGTTACTAGAGCTAATGAATGAATGAAGCTAATGAAGCAAGGACTTTAGTAAAATTGCAGAGTATAAAATTGATGAACAGAAATCCCTTCTATTCCTATTCAATAACAATGAAAAACCCTAAAAGTAAATTAAAGAAACATACTATTCACCTTTGCAACAAAAAGAATAAAATACTTAAGAATAAACCTACCTAAAGAGACAAAAGACCTGTATGTAGAAAACTATAAGACAAGGATGATAGAAATCAAAGATGACACAAACATATGAAGAAGTTTACCAAGTTCTTGAATTGGAACAATCATTACTGTGAAAATAACTGTATTACTCAAAGCAATCTACAGGTTTAATGCAATATCTGTCAAAGTCCCAATGGCATTTTTCACAGAACTAGAACAAAAAAAAAAAAAAAAAACATTACAATTTGTATGAAAACACACACACACAAAAAAAAACCTGAATAGATGAAGAAAACTAGAAAAAAACAGAACTGGAGGAATCAACTTTCCTGACTTCAGACTGTACTACAAAATTACAGTCGTCAAGATAGTATGGGGTTTCTGGTTTAAGATGGTGGAGTAGAAGGATGTGTGCTCATCTCCTCCTGTGAGAGCATCAAAATTGTAACTAGCTGTTGAACACCCATCAATAGAAGGATGCTGGAACCCAACAACAAAAAATCCCATGTCCAAAAACAAAGAAGATGCAACAAGACAGTATGAGGGGGCACAATCACAATAAAATCAAATCCTATATCCACCAGGTGGGCAAATCACAGACTGGAGAACAAAAATACCAAAGCAATTATCTCACTGTTGTAAAGGTTTTGAGACCCACATCAGGCTTCCCAGCCTGGGGATCCAGCAAAGGGAATGGGAATACCCAGGGAATCTGACCTTCAAGGCCAGCAGGATTTGATTACCAGACTTTCACAGGATTTTGAAAAACAGAAACTCCAGTCTTGGAGAGCTCAAACAAAACCTTGTTTGCACCAATTTCCAGGGGAAAGGAGAAGTGACCCCGCAGGGGACTAAACTACACCTACCTGCTAGTGTTAAAGGATCACCTGTTGAGCTGTGGGTTGGCAATGTCTTACCACAGGGATGGGAGTTCTGGCAGCAGCAGTCCTGAAAGGCGTCCCCCTTGGCATAAGTCCTCTTGGAGGTCATCATTAACCCTACCACAGAGCCCATAGACCGCAGGAATGGGTTGCCTCATGGAGGGAGTGCCACCTCACCTATCTTTAGATAATTGGATTAAAGTTTTACTGAGCACAGCCCTGCCCACCAGAGCAAGACCCACTTTTTCTGAACACCAACCTTTCATCAGGAAGCTTACATGAAAGCTTACATAAGCCTCAGCCTCATCCACCAGTGGACAGGCAGAATAAACAAGAAGAATAAAATCCCACAGTGGCTAAAATGAAAACCACATTACAGGAAGTTAGTCAGGATGAAAAAGTAGAGGGCTTTGTCCCACCTAATGGGACAAGATAAAATACCAGAAAATCAACTACATGAAGTGGAGAGAGGCAAGCTTCCAGAAAAGGAATTCAGAATAGTGCAAGTGAAGATGTTCCAGGATTCTGGAAAAAAGAATGGAGACAAAGACTGAAGAAGAAAGAAATGTTTATCAAAGACCTAGAAGAACTAAAGAACAAACAAAGGTGAGCAATACACTATATGGAATTAATAAGAGAATAACTGAATAAGAAGAATGAATAAATGACTTGGAAGACAGAATGTTGGAAATCACTCCTTCAAAACAGAATATAGAAAAAAGAATGGAAAAAAAAAATGAAAACAGCCTAAGACCTCTGGGACAACATTAAATGCACCAACATTGGCATTATAGGGAAACCAGAAGAAGAGAGAAAGAAAAGGCCTGAGAAAATATTTGAAAAATTCCCCATCATGGGAAAGGAAATGGTCAGCTAAGTGCAGAGAGTCTCAGGCATGATCAAGCTAAGGAGGAACACGGCAAGACACATAGTGATCAAGCTGACAAAAATTGAAGACAAAGATAAAATATTAAAAGCAAAAAGGGGAAAATGACAAATTACAAGGTTACCCCCATAAGTTTATCAGCTGATCTCTCAACAGAAACCCTACCAGCCAGAAGAGAATGGCGTGATACCGTTAAAGTAATGAAAGGGAAGAGCCTACAACCAAGAATACTGTACCCAGCAAAACTCTCATTCAGATTGGATGGAGAAATCAAAAGCTTTTCAGACAAGCAAAAGTTAAGATAATTCAGTGCCACAAAACCAACGTTACAACAAATCCTAAAGGAACTTCTCTAGGCAGCAAACACAAAAGAAGGAAAAGACCTACACAAAGTAAACCCAAAACAATCAAGAAAATGGTAATAAGATCATATATGTTGATGGTTAATGTAAATGTAAATGGATTAAATGCACCAACCAAAATACAAACTGGATGGGCAGATGAAAACATGTACATGTATACACTTTCACTTACCACACCATTCTACTTATATGTAATTATTGTATATTGTAGAGTTAATCATATTTCCATTATGGCTTGCAGATATAATTATATTTTATATTTTGTGTGGCTATTGATAGTGAAAATGGATAAATATCTTTTGCTATTGTGATCATGTAACTATTATTCACCTAATACCATAGTATCATGATTGATCAACAGAAAATAATAGAATTCAATACCACTACCATCTAATAGAAAAACCTGTAATCACCTTTTTTTTTTTGCATTATGTCATGGACATTCTTCTTTTTTTAAATTATTTTAATTGGAGGTTAATTACTTTGCAATATTGTATTGGTTTTAAATCCAGATGTATATTAGAATTATCTAGAAATTTTTTGAGAAATGCAAATGCCTAGGTATTGATTTCTTTTCCCCCACAACTCCAGATGTGTTTCTAATGAGCAGTCATGTTTAAAAACAACTGTACTGTTTGGTGATCTTTTACTTTTATCTAGTTTGATTCACTTTTTCTATTTCACATTCAGTGTTCCATTTCATTTAGTTTATGTTATCCAACTTCTTCATCTTTTATTTTTTTGATGTTCCTTTTCATATCTTTATCAAGCATAGTAGAAAATATTTTGCATACATATGTGTATATGTATATAATGTATAATATACATATTTTAGAGAACTTATTATTTTTTCCTAGCTGAAAACTTTATGACATTTTGATTCCACTTGTTTGACTTAGTTAAATAGAATGCTAGATTTCTAATTTAAAAAGTAGATACACAATAAGCAACAAAGGCTTACTGTATAGCACAGAGAACTATAGCAAATATCTTGGAATAAACTATAACTGAAAATAATCTGAAAAATAATATATAAATATATTTATAATTGAA
>SJYA01003331.1:191215-218786 GCA_006410615.1 Neotragus moschatus | reverse complement strand
AGACCAGCAGAAGGATAAAAGAATGAAGAGAATTGAGGATAGTCTCAGAGATATTCTTAGAATTTAAGAAAATATTTGACGAGATTATAGTTGAAAACTTTCCCAACACAGGATAGTAAATAGTCAACAAGTTCAGGAAGCCCAGAGAGTCCATACAAGACAAACACACCAAACACACATTAATCAAACTAACAAAAATGAAACACAAAGAAAGATATTAAAAGCAGCCAGGGAAAACAAAAACATACAAGGAAATCTCCAGGAGGTTAACAGCTGATCTTTCAACAGAAACTCTGAGGGCCAGAAGGGAGTGGCAGGATATACTTAAAGTGATGATAGGAAAAAAAACATACAATCAAGGATTACTCTATTCTGTAAGGATTTCATTCAGAATCAACAGAGAAATTTAAAAAATTACAGATAAGCAAAAGTTAAGAGAATTCAGCACCACCAAACTAGCTTTACAACAAATGCTAAGGGAATTATTGTAGATAAGAAACACAAAAAGGAAAGCAAATGCCTAAAAAAACAAATCCAAATTAATACCCAATTAATAGGATCATACATATAAAAAGTAGATTAAATGTAAATTGATTAAATGTTCCAATCGAAAGATAGAGACTGGTTGAATAGATACCAAAGCAAGACCTTATATATGCTATCTACAAGAGACCCACTTCAGACCTAGGGACACATACACACTGAAAATGAGGGCTGGAGAAAGATAATCCATGAAACAAAATCGACAAAAAGTGGGAGTAGCAATATTCAGTTCAGTCACTCAGTCCTGTCCAACTCTGCGACCCCATAAATCGCAGCACGCCAAGCCTCCCTGTCCATCACCATCTCCCTGAGTTCACTCAGACTCACGTCCATCGAGTTCATGATGCCATCCAGCCATCTCATCCTCTGTCATCCCCTTCTCCTCCTACCCTCAATCCTTCCCAGCATCAGAGTCTTTTCCATTGAGTCAGCTCTTCGCATCAGGTGGCCAAAGTACTGGAGCTTCAGCTTTAGCATCATTCCTTCCAAAGGAAGCATTTCCTCTGAAATCAGATAAAAATCAAGGTTGCCCACTATCACCACTATTACTCAATATTTTTTTGAAAGCCCTAGCCACAGCAATCAGATAAGAAGAGAAAATAAAAGAATCCAGAATGGAAAAGAAAAAGAAAATACCTTATGGTTTGAAGATGCCATGAATCTATATATATATAAAACTTTAAAATACCACCAGGAAATTACTAGAGCTACCCAATGAATTGAGTAAAGTCACTAGATATAAAATTAATACAGAGCAATACCTGGCTTTCCTATACACTTAAAATGAAATATCAGAAAGAAAAACTAAGGAAATAATTCCAATCACCATTGAAAGAAAAAGAATAAAATACCTAGAACTAAATCTATCTGAAAAGACACAAAAGACCTACATGCAGAAGATGGTTAGACACCAATGAAAGAAATCAAAGACCATGCAAAATGATATACCATGCTCTTGGATTGGAAGAATCAATTCTGTAAAAATGTATAATACTCAAAGNGGAATATACCTACCTAAAGAAACTAAAGAACTTTCTATATATAGAAAATTATAAAACACTGATGAAAGAAATCAAAGAGGACACTAATAGATGGAGAAATATACCATGTTCATAGATTGGAAGAATCAATATAGTGAAAATGAGTATAATACACAAAGCAATCTACAGATTCAATGTAAGCTCTATCATATTATCAATGACTTTATTCACAGAACTAGAATGAAAAACTTCAAAATTTTTATCAGTTCAGTGCATTTCAGTTGTTCAGTCTTGTCTGACTATTTGTGACCGCATGGACTGCAACACGGAGAAAGCAATGGCACCCCACTCCAGTACTCTTGCCTGGAAAATCCCATGGACGGAGGAACCTGGTAGGCTGCAGTCCATGGGGTCGCTAAGAGTCAGGCACGACTGAGCAACTGAGTGACTTCACATTTCACTTCCATGCATTGGAGAAGGAAGTGGCAACCCACTCCAGTATTCTTGCCTGGAGAATTCCAGGGACAGAAGAGCCTAGGGGACTGCAGTCTCTGGGGTTGCACAGAGGCAGACATGACTGAAGCGACTTAACATAGTATAGCATAGGACTGCAACACGGCAGACCTCCCTGTCCATCACCAAATCCTGGAGTTTGCTCAAACATATGTCCATCGAGTCAGTGATGCAATCCAACCATCTCGTCCTCTGTCATCCCCTTCTCCTCCTACCTTCAATCTTTCCCAACATCAGGGTCTTTTCAAATTAGTCAGTTTTTCACATCAGGTGGCCAAAGTATTGGAGTTTCAGCTTCATCATCAGTCCTTCGAATGAATATTCAGGACTGATTTCCTTTAGTATTGACTGGTTGGATCTCCTTGCAGTCCAAGGAACTCTCAAGAGACTTCTCCAACACCACAGTTAAAAACCATCAATTCTTCAGTGCTCAGCTTTATTTATAGTCCAATTCTCACATCCATACATGACTACTGGAAAAACCAAGCTTTAACTAGATGGACTTTTGTCAGCAAAGTAATGTCTCTGCTTTTTAATATGTTGTCTAGGTTGGTCATAGCTTTTCTAGCAAGGATCAAGCATCTTTTAATTTCATTGGTGTAGTCACCATCTACAGTGATCTTGGAGCCCAAGAAAATTGTCTGTCACTGTTTCCATTGTTTCCCCATCTAATTGCCATGAAGTGATGCCATGATCTTAGTTTTATGAATGTTGAGTTTTAAGCCAACTTTTTCACTCCTCTTTCACTTTCATCAAGAGGCTCTTTAGTTCTTTGCTTTCTGCCATAAGTGTGGTATCATCAGCACATCTGATGTTATTCATATTTGTCCTATCTTGATTCCAGCTTGTGCTTCTCCCAGCCCAGCATTTTGCATGATGTATGCTGCATAAAAGTTAAATAAGCAGGGGAACAATATATATCCTTGGCATATTTCTTTTCAAATTTGGAACCAGTCCATTGTTCCACACCAATTATAACTGTTGCTTCTTGACCTGCATACAGATTTCTCACGAGGCAGGTCAGGTGGTCTGATATTCCCATCTCTTGAAGAACTGTCCACAGTTTGTTGTGATCCACACAGTCAAAGGCTTTGGCATAGTTGATGAAGAAGTAGATGCTTTTCTGTAATTGATTTTTTTTAATGATCCAACAGATGTTGATAATTTGATCTCTGGTTCCTCTGCATTTTCTAAATTCAGCTTGAACACTTGGAAGTGATAAACAGTTTGATCACTTAGGTTCATGTACTGTTGAAACCTGGCTTGGAGAATTTTGAGCATTACTTTGGCAGTGTGTGAGATGAGGGCAATTGTGTGGTGATTTGAACATTCTTTGGCACTGCCTTTCTTTAGTATTGGAATGAAAACTGACATTTTCCAGTCCTGTAACCACTGTTTACTTTCCAAAATTGCTGGCATATTGAGTACAGCACTTTCACAGCATCATCTTTTAGGATTTCAAATAGTTCCACTGGAATTCCATAACTTCCACTAGCTTTGTTCATAGTGATGCTTCCTAAGGCCCACTTCACTTTTCATTCCAGGATGCGTGGCTCTAGGTGAATGATCACACCATCAGGTTATCAGGGCAATTAAAATCTATTTTTGCATGGTTCTTCTGTGTATTCTTGACACCTTTTCTCAATCTATTCTGTTTCTGTTAAGTCCGTATAATTTCTGTCCTTTATTGTGTCCATCTTTGCATGAAATGTTCCCTTGGAAGCTCTAATTTTCTTGAAGAGATCTCCAGTCTTTTCCATTTTATTTTCTCTTCTATTTTTTTTTTTTTTTGCATTGATCACTTAAGAAGGCTTTCTTATCTCTACCTGCTAGTCTTTGGAAGTCTGCTTTCAGATAGTTATATCTTTATTTTTCTCCTTTGCCTTTAGCTTTCCTTCTCTCAGCTATTTGTAAGCCTTCATCACTCAACCATTTTACCTTTTTTAATTACTTTTTCATGGGAATGGTCTTGGTCACTACCTCCTGTATAATGTCATGAACCTCTGTCCATAGTTCTTCAGGCACTCTGTCTATTGAATTTAATCCTTTGAATCTATTTTTCACTTTCATTGTAGAATCATAAAGGATTTGATTTAGGTAATACCTAAGTGGCCTATTGGCTTTCCCTACTTTCTTCAATTTAAGTCTGAATCTTGCAATAAGGAGTTCACGATCTGAGCCACAGTCAGCTCCCAGTCTTGTCTTTGATGACTCTATAGAGCTTCTCCATCTTTGGTGCAAAGAATATAATCAATCTGATCATCTGGTGATGTCCATGTGTAGAGTCGTCTCTTAAGTTGTTGGAAGAGGGTGTTTGCTATGACCAGTGCATTCTCTTCACAAAATTCTGTTAGCCTTTGCCCTGCCTCATTTTGTAGTCCAAGACCAAATTTTCCAAGGTATCTCTTGACTTCCTACTTTTGCATTCCAGTCCCCTATGATGAAAAGGAAATCTCTTTTGGGTGATGGCTCTAGAAGATCTTGTAGGTCTTTACAGAACCATTCAACTTCAGCTTCTTTAGCATTAGTGCTTTGGGCATAGACTTGGATTATTGTGATATTGAATGGCTTGCCTTGGAAACGAACCAAGATCTTTCTGTCATTTTTGATCTTGCACCCAAAGATTGCATTTCAGACTCTTTGGTTGACTATGATGGCTATTCCATTTATTCCAAGAGATTCATACCCACAGTAGTAGATTTAATGGTCATATGAATTAAATTAGCCCATTTCAAAATTTGTATGGAAACACACACACACACACACACACACACACACACACACACACACACAAACAAACTGCAAAAGGAATCTTTAAAATAATGGAGCTGGAAGAATCACATTCTTGAATTCAGACTATAACAAAGCTACAGTCATCAAGACAGTATGGTTCTTGCAAAAGAAGAGAAATATAGACTAATAGAACAAGATAGAAAGACCAGAGAAAGACTCTAGCATATATGTGCACCTTATCTTTGACAAAGGAGGTAAGAATATACAATGGAGAAGAAAATAAACCTCTTCAATAAATTTTGTGCTGAGAAAACTGGACAACTAAGTGTAAAAGAATGAAATTAGAACAGTTCCTAACACCATACAGACAAAAACATTTTCAAAATATATTAAAGACATTAAGACTTAAATGCAAGGCCTAAATCTATAATGCTCTTAGAGGAAAACATAGGCAGAACACTCTTTCATATAAACCGCAGCAAGATTCTTTTTGAGCCACCACCTAGAGTAATGGACATAAAAAAAAATTTAAAAAATGGGACCTAAATAAACTTAGAAGCATTTTCATAGTATAGGAAAATTATAAACAAGATGTAAAGACAACCCTCAGAATGGGAGAACATATTTGCAAATGAAGCAACTGGCAAAGTATTAATCTCAGAAATGTATAAACAGATCATGCAGCTAGCTCACTGTCTGAAAAGGAAAAAGCCAATCAAAAAATTGACAGAAGAACTAACAAACATTTCTCCAAAGAAGACATAAAGATGGTCAACAAATACATGAAAAGATGCTCCACATCACTCATTATTACAGAAATACAAATCAAAGCTTCAGTGAAGTATTACTTTGCACAAGTCAAAAAAGTCATCAAAAAAAAAAAAATCTACAAACAACAAATACTGGAAAGGATGTGTTCACAGCCTACCAGGCTCCTCCATCCATGGGATTTTCCAGGGAAGAGTACTGGAGTGGGTTTCCATTGCCTTCTCCAATACTGTTGGCAGGAATGTAAAATTATATAGCTATTATGGAAAACAGCAGGGAGTTTTCTTTAAAAAAAAAATACTAGGAATAATTCTGCCATATGACCTAGCAAAATCACTACTAGGCATATAACCTGTGAAATCCACAATTCTAAAAGTCATTTGTACTACAATGTTCATTGAAATAATATTTACAGAAGCCAGGAAATGGAAGCAACCTAGATATTGATCGAGAGATGAATGCATAAAAAGATGTGGTACATATATACAATTAATATAACTTACCCATAAAAAGGAAGAATTTCAGTCAGCTGTAGTGAGGTGGATGAACTTAGAGCCTGCTATAAACAGTGAAATAAAACAGAAAGACAAAACTGAATATTGTATTTTGATACGTACATATGAAATCTAGAAAAGTGTAACTGATAAACCTATTTGTAGAGAAGGAATGGAGATGCAGACCTAGGGAATGCACTTTTGGACACTATGTAGGAAGGAGATGGTGGGACAAACTGAGAAAGTAGCATTGACATATATGTAATATTATGTGTGAAATACATAGCTAGTGGAGAGTTTCTATATGACACAGGTAGCACAACCTGGTGCACTGTGATGACCTAGGAGGTGGAATGGGGAGAGTGGAGGAAGGCTCAGGTAGGAGGGGATACACACACACACACAAACACACACACACACACACAAAATAATTTGAGATTGGATGCAACCTCTCTCATTTTTGACAGTAATCTTGGGTTGTTTCCAAGGCAAACCATTCAACATCACTGTGATCCAAGTCTAAGTCTCAACCACTAATGTGGAAAAATCTAATGGAACAGTTCTCTGAAGACCTATAAGACCTTCTAGAACGAACACCAAAAAAAACCCCTTTTCATCACAGGGGATTAGAATGCAAAAGTAGGAAGACAAGAGATGCCTGGAATAACAGTCAAGTTTGACTTTGGAGTACAAAATGAAGCAGGGAAAAGGTTAACAGAAAATTGGCAAAAGGACACACTAGTCATAGAAAACAACCTCTTCCAAAAACACAAGAGACATCTCTACACATGAACATAATCATATGCTAAAAAATGAAACCAATTGATTATTCTTTGTGGCCAAAGATGGAGAAGCTCTCTATAGTCAGTACAAAGAAGACCAGGAGATGACTATAGTTCAAATCATGAGATTTTTATCACAAAATTTAGGCTTAAATGAAGAAAGTAGAAAAAAGAAGTAGGCAATTCAGGTATAACTTAAATGAATCTTTTATGATTATACAATGGAAGTTATAAATAGATTCAAGGAATTAAATCTGGTAGACAAAAATTACCTGAAGAACTATGGGTGCAGGTCATAACATTGTACAGGAGGTGGCAACCAAAATCATCACCAGGAAAAAGAAAAGCAAAAAGGCAAATAGTTGTCTGATGAGGTTTTACAAATAGCTGAGGAAAGAAGAGGTGTAAAAGGCAAGGGAGAAAGGGAAACATACATCCAACTTAATGCACAGTTTGCAAGAATAGCAAAGAGAAATTAAAAAAAAAAAAAAAGGTGAGCAATTCCCAAAGAAAGGCAATGCCAAAGAATGCTCAAACTACTGCACAATTGTACTCATCTCACACGCTAGAAAATTAATGCTCAAAGTTCTCCAAGCCAGGCTTCTACAATATGTGAACTGTGAACTTCCAGATGTTCAAGTCCATTTTAGAAAAGGCAGAGGAACCAGAGATCAAATTGCCAATATCTGCTGGATTATTGAAAAAGCAAGAGAGTTCCAGAAAAACATCTATTTCTGCTTTATTGACTATGTCACAGCCTTTGACTCTGTGGATCACAATAAACTGTGGAAAATTCTGAAAGAGATGGGAATACCAGACCACCTGACTTGTCTCTTGAGAAACAAGTATGCAGATCAGGAAGCAACAGTTAGAACTGGACATGAAACAACAGACTGGTTCGATATAGGAAAAGGAGTATGTCAAGGCTGTATATTGTTACCATGCTTCTTTAACTTATATGCAGAGTACATCATGAGAAACGCTGGGCTGGATGAAGAACAAGCTGGAATCAAGATTGCCGGGAGAAATATCAATAACCTCAGATATGCAGATGACACCACCCTTATAGCAGACAGCAAAGAACTAAAAAGCCTCTTGATGAAAGTGAAAGAGGAGAGTGAAAAAATTGGCTTAAAGCTCAACAATCAGAAAACTAAGATCGTGGCATCCAGTCCCATTACTTCATAGCAAATAGATGGGGAAACAGTGGGAACAATGGCTGACTTTTAGGCTCCAAGATCACTGCAGATAGTGACTGCAGCCATGAAATTAAAAGATGCTTGCTCCTTGGAAGAAAAGTTATGACCAACCTAGATAGCATATTAAAAAGCAGAGACATTACTTTGCCAACAAAGTTCTGATTATTCAAAGCTATGGTTTTTCAAGTAGTCATGTGTGGATGTGAGAGTTGGACTGTAAAGGAAGCTGAGTGCTTCAGAATTGATGCTTCTGAATTGTGGTATTTCAGAAGACTCTTGAAAGTCCCTTGGACTGCAAGGAGATCCAACCAGCCCGTCCTAAAGGAGTTCAGTCCTGGGTGTTCATGAGAAGGGCTGATGTTGAAGCTGAAACTCCAATACTTTGGCCGCTTGATGCAAAGAACTCATTCATTGGAAAAGACCCTGATGCTGGAAAAGATTGAGGGCAGGAGAAGGAGACGACAGAGGATGAGATGGTTGGATTGCATCACCAACTCAATGGACATGAGTTTGAGTAAACGCTGGGAGTTGGTGATGGACAGAGAGGCCTGGCGTGCTGCAGGCCATGGGGTCACAAAGAGCTGGACACGATTGAGTGGTAGAACTGAACTGAACTGAAAGTGAACAATGCAAAGAAATTGAGGAAATAAATAGAATGAGAAAGACTAGAGATATCCTCCAGAAAATTGGAGATATCAAGGGAATATTTCATGTGAGGATGGGCACAATAAAGGACAGAAATGGGAAAGACCTAATGAAGCAGAAGAGATTAAGAGGAGGTAGCAAGACTACACAGAAGATCTATACAAAAAAAGGTGTTAATAACCCAGATATCCATGATGGTGTGGTAACTTACCTACAGCCGTGAAGTCAAGTGGACTTTAGGAAGCATCATTATGAACAAAGCTAGGGGAAGTGATGGAATTCCAGTTGAGCTATTTCAAATCCTAGAAGATGCTGCTGTTAAAGTGCTGCACTCAATATGGCAGCAATTTTGGAACACTCAGCAGTGACCACAGGACTGGAAAAGATCAGTTTCTATTACAATTTCAAAGAAGGGTAATAATAAAGAATGTTTAATCTATGGTTTAACTGAGCTCATTTCACATGCTAGCAAGGTAATTTCCCAAATCCTCTAAGTTAGGCTTCAACAGTATTTGAACAGAGAACTTACACAGGTACAAACTGGATTTAGAAAAGGAAGAGGAACCAGAGATCAATTGCCATCATTCGTTGGATTATAGGAAAAGAAAGACGATGCCAGAATAATATCTGCTTCTGCAGTATTGACTACACTGAAGCCCTTGAATGTGCTGATCACAACAAACTATTCAAAATTCTTAAAGATATGGGAATACCACATCACTACTTCTGTTTCCTGAGAAACCTGTATATAGGTCAAGAAGCAATAGTTAGAACAAGACATGGAACAATTGACTGTTTGAAATTGGGAAATGAATATGACAGGGATGTACATTATCACCCCACTTATTTAACTTATATTCATAGGACATCATGCGAAATGCTGGACTGGGTGAATCACCGTTGGAATTAAGTTTGCTGGGAGAAATATCAGCAACCTCAGATATGCATAAGTTACCACTCTAATGTTAGAAATTGAAGAGGAATTAAAATCCTTCTTGATGAAAGTCAAAGAGGAGAGTGAAAAACTCAACATTCAAAACAGAAAGATCACGGCATCCAGTCCCATCACTTCATGGAAAATAGAAGGGAAAAAAGTGGAAACAGTAACAGATATTATTTTCTTGGTGTCAAATCACTGCAGATGGTGACTGCAGTCATGAAAAGACTTTTTGGAAGATGCTTGCTTTTTGGAAGAAAATGTATGATAACTAAGACATCATATTAAAAAGCAGAGACATCATTTTGCCAACAAAGGTGTATATAGTCAAACCTATGGTTTTTCCGGTAGTCATGTTCAGATATGAGACCTGGACCATAAAGAAGGCTAAGCACCAACGAATTGATGCTTTTGAGTTGTGGTGGTGAAGAAGACTCCTATGTACTGTAAAGAAATCAAACCAGTGAAGTCTAGAGGAAATCAGTCATGAATATTCATTAGAAGAACTGATGCTGAAGCTGAAACTCCAATACTTTGGCCACCTAATGAAAAGAGCCAACTCATTGGAGAAGACCCTCATGGGAAGATTGAAGGCAAAGGGAGAAGAGGGTGAAAGAGAATGAGATGGTTGAATAGCATCACTGACTTGATGAACATGAGTTTGAGCACAGTCTATGAGATAGTGAAGGACAGGAAAGTGTGGCATGCTGCAGTCCATGGGGTCACAGAATTGGGCATGACTTAGCCACTAAACAACAAATATATAATTATGATTGATTCATATCTTTGTATGGTTGAAACCAACATAATATCATTAAGCAGTTTTCCTCTAATTAAAAAATAAATTTACAAAAGACATATGTACACCAATATTCATTGCAGTACTATTTACACAGTCAGGATATGGAGTCAACCTAGATATCCATAAACTGATGAATGGATAAAGAAGTTATTATATATATATATACATATATATATATATATACATACATATACATACACATACTTTGGAACACTACTCAGCCATAAAAAGAACAAATGTGAATTTAAATAGATGAACCTAGAGCCTGTTATATAGATTGAAGTAAGTCAGAAAGAGTAAAACAAATATTGTATATTAATTCATCTATATGGAATCTAGAAAAATTAGTGTTGATAAACCCATTTGTAAAAAAGGAGTGGAGATACAGATGTAGAGAATGGACTTGTGAACACAGTAGGGGAAGGAGAAAAGTGAAAGTGAAAGTCACTCAGTCGTGTCTGACTCTTTGTGATCCCATGGACTATATAGAGTCCATGGAATTCTCCAGGTCAGAATACTGGAGTGGGTAGCTCTTCCCTTCTCCAGGGGATCTTCCCAACCCAGGGATTGAGCGCAGGTCTCCTGCACTGCAGGCAGATTCTTTACCAGTTGAGCCACCAGGGGAGCCTGAGTGTTGGACTAATTGAAAGAGCAGCATTGAAGCATGGGCTTTACCACATATTAAACAGATAGCTAGTGGGAAGTTGCTATATAACATAGGGAGTTCAATGCTGTACTCTGTACAACCTAGAGGAATGAGATGTGTTGGGAGGGTGGGAGGGATGTTCAGAGGAAGGGACATATGTACATGTATGGCTGATTCACATTATTTTGGAGCAATTATCCTCCAATCAGAAATAAATTAAAAAAAAAAACTAAACAAAAAGGCAAAAGTAAAAATATGTGCAAGGAGCCCTAAGGTTATCAGTGGATTTTCAGCAGAAACTCTGCAAGCTAGAAGGTAATGGCATGATATATATAAAGTGATGAAAGGGAAAAAAAAAAAAAAAACTACAACAAAGTAAACTCTAGCCTGCAAAACACTTGTTAAGATTTAAAGGAATAATCAAAAGTATTAGAGACAAGCAAAAGCTAAGAGGACACAGCACTGATATAACAGTTACAGTAAATTCTAAAGGAACTTCTTTTTTTTCCCCCAGGTTTGTCTATGATGGAGTTTTTATTATTTTAAAATTTTATTTATTTTAATTGGAGGCTAATTACTTTACAATATCGTGGTGGTATTTGTGATACATTTATATGAATCTGCCATGGGTGTTCATGTGTTCCCCATCCTGAACCTCCTTCCCACCTTCCTCCCCATCCCATCCCTCAGGGTCATCCCAGTGCACCAGCCCTGAGCACCCTGTCTTTAGAAGAAGAAGAAAAAAAATACACCAGAATTAGAATCAAGAACATTTGCAGTGAGGAAGCTCACCAGTAAAGGTAAACACAATGTATAGGTAGTAAATCATCCACACACAAGCCATATCAAAACCATCAATCATGAGAGGAGGCTGCAAGATAGTGTAAATACATTTGAAGTTAATAGATAATCAAATTAAAACAATCTTGTAAATATATAGAATTACTGTTATATCAAAACCATATGGGAATGGCAAACCAAAAATCTACAATAGACAAACACACACACAAAAGAAAAAAGCAATCCAAACACACCATAAAAGATAGACATTAAATCACAAGAGGACGAATGAGAAAGAGAAAAAGAACCTTCAAAAATCCAAAATAATTAAGAAAATGATAATAAGAATTCTTATGTCAATAACTGATATCAATAATCAATATTAAAATAAATAGATTAAATGCATCAACCTGAAACATTGACTGAATGGATACAATAAAGACCAGTATCTACAAGAGATTCAATTCAGATCTAAGGACACATACAGACTGAAAATGTTGCATGAAAATGGAAATTTAAAAAAGTTGGAGGAGCAATACTCATATCACATAAAATAGACTTTAATAGAAAGATACATACAAGAAAAAAAGGACACTACATAATGATCAAAGAATCAATCCAAGAAACTATAACAACTTTAAATATGTATACAGTCAACAATGGAGCATCTCAATATGTATGATAAATGCCAACACTATAAAAGAAATTGACAGTACTGGAATNAAAAAAAAAAAAAACTACAACAAAGTAAACTCTAGCCTGCAAAACACTTGTTAAGATTTAAAGGAATAATCAAAAGTATTAGAGACAAGCAAAAGCTAAGAGGACACAGCACTGATATAACAGTTACAGTAAATTCTAAAGGAACTTCTTTTTTTTCCCCCAGGTTTGTCTATGATGGAGTTTTTATTATTTTAAAATTTTATTTATTTTAATTGGAGGCTAATTACTTTACAATATCGTGGTGGTATTTGTGATACATTTATATGAATCTGCCATGGGTGTTCATGTGTTCCCCATCCTGAACCTCCTTCCCACCTTCCTCCCCATCCCATCCCTCAGGGTCATCCCAGTGCACCAGCCCTGAGCACCCTGTCTTTAGAAGAAGAAGAAAAAAAATACACCAGAATTAGAATCAAGAACATTTGCAGTGAGGAAGCTCACCAGTAAAGGTAAACACAATGTATAGGTAGTAAATCATCCACACACAAGCCATATCAAAACCATCAATCATGAGAGGAGGCTGCAAGATAGTGTAAATACATTTGAAGTTAATAGATAATCAAATTAAAACAATCTTGTAAATATATAGAATTACTGTTATATCAAAACCATATGGGAATGGCAAACCAAAAATCTACAATAGACAAACACACACACAAAAGAAAAAAGCAATCCAAACACACCATAAAAGATAGACATTAAATCACAAGAGGACGAATGAGAAAGAGAAAAAGAACCTTCAAAAATCCAAAATAATTAAGAAAATGATAATAAGAATTCTTATGTCAATAACTGATATCAATAATCAATATTAAAATAAATAGATTAAATGCATCAACCTGAAACATTGACTGAATGGATACAATAAAGACCAGTATCTACAAGAGATTCAATTCAGATCTAAGGACACATACAGACTGAAAATGTTGCATGAAAATGGAAATTTAAAAAAGTTGGAGGAGCAATACTCATATCACATAAAATAGACTTTAATAGAAAGATACATACAAGAAAAAAAGGACACTACATAATGATCAAAGAATCAATCCAAGAAACTATAACAACTTTAAATATGTATACAGTCAACAATGGAGCATCTCAATATGTATGATAAATGCCAACACTATAAAAGAAATTGACAGTACTGGAATAACAGTGGGGTACATTAATACCCCACTTTCATCTATGGACAGATCATCCAGATAGAAAGTGAATTAGGTAACACAGATATTAAATGACATATTAGATCAGATGGACTTAATATACACTTATAGAACATTCCATTGGAAAGCAGCTCTTTATACTTTCTTCCCAAGTGCCCATAAAACATTTTCCAGGATAAATCACTTTTGGGTCACATATCAATCTTGTATATTGTTAAGAAAATTGGAATCATACCAAGCATCTTTCCCAACCACAGCAATATAGGATTAAAAATCCGTTAGAGGAAACCAAAGTGTTAAAACACAAACAAGTGGAGGCTAAGCAATATGTTGTTGTTGCTGCTGCTGCTGCTGAGTTGCTTCAGTCGTGTCTGACTCTGTGCGACCCCAGAGACAGCAGCCCACCAGGCTTCCCCATCCCAGGGATTCTCCAGGCAAGAACACTGGAGTGGGTTGCCATTTCCTTCTCCAATGCATGAAAGTGAAAAGTGAAAGTGAATTCGCTCAGTCGTGTTTAAACAACAAATGGATAACTGAAGAAATCAAAGAGGAAATAAAAAATACCTGGAGACAAACAACAACCAACACCATGATCCAAAATTTGGGGACATACCAAAAGCAGTTCTAAGAGTGAAGTTTGTAGCAATAGAATCTTACCTCAGGAAAGAAGAAAAATACCAAATAAACAAACACCTTACTTCTGAAGCAACTAGAGAATGAGGAGAAAACAAAACCCAAAGTTAGTAAAAGGAAAGAAATAAAGCTCCCCTAACAAACTAAGCCACTTGGGAAGCCCATGAAAATAAGAGCAGAAATACAAGTAATATAGGCAAGAAAGAGAAAGAGAGTAGTCGCTCAGTCATGTCCAACTCTGTGACCCCATGGACTATAGCTGACCAGGCTCCTCCGTCCATGGGATTTTCCAGACAAGAATACTGGAGTGGGTTGCCATTTCCTTCTCCAAATATAGGCAAAGAAAACTATATAAAAATCAATGAAACTAAAAGCTGATTCTTTCAAAAGATAAAATGGATAAATCTTCAGCTAGACGCACCAAGAAAAGAAGAGCAAGGACTCAATTCAATAAAATTAGAAATGAAAAACAGATGATAGCTTGAGGAGAACAAGATGACGGAGGAGTAGGTAGATGTGGAGTACATTTCTCTCCATGGATACATTAGGAATGCACCTTCAGACACAGAAGTGCATACAGAACACCAGCTGAGAGGAGAGAGGAGTACATGACCACCAGAAAAAAACGTATAGAACCATGCAAATCTTGGTAGAATGAAGGAACTAGGGGGAAGGACTGGACCTGCCCTCAGTAGATGGGGGAACTAAAGCAAGCAAGGGTTCAAACTTCATATAAGGGCAGTTGTGTAAGCCAGAGGAGAAACATTAAGGCTGAGAGTGAAAGAGCTGATTTGTTGCAGGCTAAATGGAAACAGAATCAGATAGTCATTGCCACAGCCATATGTATCCTGGACAGGACACAGGTCCCCTAGGAGGTGCAGCAGCTGGGAGCTGGAGAGTAAGGATTTCAGAGCAATCTCAGGGTGGGGGCTGCTGTTGACTGCAGAGAGATGGGCCAAGGGGATGTGAGGGAGGATTGTGGTGGGAATTGCCTGTGGAGGAAAGCCAGACAGACATGGAAGCAAGGCAATACTGCTGAGTCACACATAGGGAGTGGAGCCATCATCATAACCTCTCTCTCTCCACACCCCAGCATTAGCAGATGAACAACAGAGAGGCTGGCCCATCAAGTGCCTGACATACTGAACTACAGAGTAGGGTCCCACACAGGGTGCCCATTTAAGTGCCTGACACTCTGATCTACAGAGTCGGATCCCAGTCAGTGGGGACACTCTATGCCTGATGCACCAAACAACAGAGAAGGACCCCAGGCAAGGGAGCCTTCTAAGTACCTGAACAGGCAGAAATAGGGAGAAAGACTGGCCAAAGAGGCCTTCTTATTGCCAGCTACCAGAGGCTTGAAAAAAGACTCTGATTGGGCCATAACTCCTGTGACTGAGGCAGTACATGTCCCTGCATACTTGGCACCACCAAGGTCCTGATGACCCAAGCAGCTGTTTCACCTTCACACTCAACTCTCACTGGGGCAGAGCTGCCAAAGGAAAAAAAAAAAAAAAAAGTCTTGCATCTATGCATGTGAGGTTGCTTCAGTTATGTCCAACTCTTTGTACCCTGTGGACTGTGGCCTGCCAGGCTTCTCTGTCAGGCGAGTTCTCCAGACAAGACTACTGGAAAGTACTGTCCAGTACTGGTTGCCATACCCTTCTAGAGCACTGTATTTCTTGCTGCCCTAGCCGCCAACTCCTGAGTACCTGGTGCTGCCAGAACCCCTGCGACCCAAGCAGCTGCACCACCTCGACATTTGGCCCTCACTGGAGCAGACCCAAGTCCTCCAGAGCAGCCTCAGGAGCAAACCCCAGTTGACAACCCATATGCAGAGGTGGAAATAAAACCACAATTAAAATTCAAGGGCAGTGTGGCTAAGGAAGAAGACCCAAAACCTTCCCACAAGCTATACAAGCTGCAGATTGAATCCACATGATCAACTAGGCAGACTCTGTGTCTGTGGAATATATAAAAGGACATTGAGAGCTACCACAAAAGAAAATGCACTGGCTCTGATAGCTGTGGACATTGGAGGCAAGAACACACAGGTGTAGGACCATATTAGAATCTGAGCTGCCCTCACAGCAGGTCCAGAGACCAGCACAGTTGTGGAGGGCATCTTAGGGAGGTGAGGTGGACTGTGACTTCCAGAGAAAGGACCCTGACAGGAGTGACTCAAAGAAAACATTTATTATTCTTATATTTTGACTTGTTCTGTATTTACTTTTGGATTTTCCTTCTCTTTTTCCTTTTATTCCCCCTTTGCTGTAGTTGTCAATTTTATTAACACTATGGAAGCTAATTAAGCTTTTGGAATTTTTTTTTAATAACACATTTTATTGTTCTAAACCTCTGCCTCTATGTTGGGCTTTTGCAGTTCTGTGGAGTTTTCCTTCTTCTTCTTCTTTTTTTTCTCTATTATTTTTTCTTAATTTCAACTTTTAATTTTTTGAACCTATTATCATTTTCTAGAGTTATTCCTTTGTTTGTTATTCCTACTGTTCTTTTCCCCTTTCAGTTAAATTTTAATGAATATAAATCTTCTTTATTTACCTCTGTTTAACTTTGCATATCTATTCTTTCTTTCTTTACTTTCTTCTCAACATATTTGTTAGTTTTGTTTTCATTGATTTACTCCCCCACTTGGCACCTTGCTTTAGTTTTATTTTCCAGTTTGTGCTTTAGTTAGTTTTGTTCTTAACTGTTTGACATAATTTTTGGTTTCATTTGTTCACTGGGTGAGTTTAATCTGCTTAATTTTTCTTGGACTGTTTTGATTTTGCTTATGAGTGTAAATATATATATATATATATTCCATCATTTTAAGTATTATTTGCCTGATTTTGTAACTGCCATTTGTTTGGGGTTCATCTTTGGTTTCTAGTTATGGGGTATTTGCTTTGGGTAATCTCACTTGATGCCATAACAAACCACTTGTGGAATCTTCGTTCCTGACCAGAGATCAAGCCCGGCCTTTGGCATGGGAACAATGACTTCAAGACCCTAGAATACCAGAGAACCAAACCTAGGGAGTATCAAATAGTTAGGACTACCACAAAGGAAACCACTGGAATACAAGACCCTGCATCACCCAACAACCAGTAGCACCCTGTGGAGTAGCACTTCATCCAAACAACAAATAAAACAAAAAACCAAACCTAACTACCAGCAGACAGGATTACCACCTCACCCAGCCTTGCCCAGCAGATGATAAAACAAAACAAAACAAAAAAAACCTGAGCACAAATCTCACCCTATACGAAGCTTACACAAACCACTGGACCAACTTTAGTACAGCAGAAACCAAAAGGAAGAAAGAATTCAACCTTGAAGCCTGGGAAAAGGAGACCTCAAACACAGTAATTAAAAAAAAATGAAATGGCAGAGAAATACTGCACAAATGAAGGAACAAACTAAAAACACAGAAGTTCAAATAAATGAAGAGGAAATAGACAAACTACCTAAAAAATAATAGAGAATAATGATAGTAAAAATGATCCAAAACCTTGAAAACTAAATGGGGAAAATACAAGAATAAATTAACAAAACCTAGAAGAACTGAAGAATAAATATACAAAGACAAACAACACAGCTACTGAAATTAAAAATACTCTAGAAGGAATCAGTAGAATATATAAAGCAGAAGAACGAATCAGTGAACTGGAAGAGAAAATAGTGGAAATAACTTCTGAAGAGTAGAATAAAGTAAAAAGAATGAAAAGAACTGAGGACAGTCTCAGGGTCCTCTGGTACAATATCAAATGCACCAGCATTCAAATCCTAGGGATTCCAGAAGAAGAAGAGAAAAAAGAAGGGTATGAGAAAAATTTTGAAGAGATTATAGTTGAAAATTTCCCCAACATAGAAAGGAAAATAGTCAACCAAGCCCAAGACACATAAAGAGTCCCATAAAGGACAGACCCAAGGAGATACACGCCAAGACATGTACTAACTTAAAACTAACAAAGATTAAACAGAAACATGGTGTATTTCTCCATCTATTAGTGTCTTCTTTGATTTCTTTCATCAGTGTTTTATAATTTTCTATATATAGGTCTTTAGTTTCTTTAGGTAGGTATATTCCTAAGTATTTTATTCTTTTTGTTGCAATGGTAAATGGAATTGATTCCTTAATTTCTTTTTCTACTTTCTCATTATTAGTGTATAGGAATGCAAGGGATTTCTGTGTGTTGATTTTATATCCTGCAACTTTACTATATTCATTGATTAGCTCTAGTAATTTTCTGGTGGAGTCTTTAGGGTTTTCTATGTAGAGGATCATGTCATCTGCAAACAGTGAGAGTTTTACTTCTTCTTTTCCAATCTGGATTCCTTTTATTTCTTTTTCTGCTCTGATTGCTGTGGCTAAAACTTCCAGAACTATGTTGAATAGTAGCGGTGAAAGTGGGCACCCTTGTCTTGTTCCTGACTTTAGGGGAAATGCTTTCAATTTTTCTCCATTGAGGATAATGTTTGCTGTGGGTTTGTCATATATAGCTTTTATTATGTTGAGGTATGTTCCTTATATTCCTGCTTTATGGAGAGTTTTTATCATAAATGGATGTTGAATTTTAGAAAGAATAATAAAAGCACCAAGGGAAAAGCAACATATAACATACAAGGGAAACCTCATACGTTTAACAGCTGATCTTTCAGCAGAAATTCTGAATGAAAGGAAGGAATAGCAGGGTATATTTAAAGCACTGAAAGGGGAAAATCTACAACCAAGATTACTCTGCCTGTTAAGGCTCTCACTCAAAATTGATGGAGAAATTAAAAGATTCTCAGACAAGCAAAAGTTAACAAAATTCAGTACCACTAAAACAGCTTTACAACAAATGATACAGGGACTTAAACAGGAAATACAAGAGAAGAGAAAGATCTACAAAATCAAACCCCAAGAATGGCAAAAACAATACAATATTGTAAAGTAATTAACCTCCAATTAAAATAAATTTTAAAAAAAGAAAATGGCAATAGGAACATATATATCAATAATAACTGTAAATGTAAACAGATTAAATGTGCCAACCAAGAGACACAGACTAGCTCAATGGATATAAAACAAGACCTATATATATGCTGTCTCCAAGAAATCCACTTCAGATCTCAAGACATATATAGATTGAAAGTGAGAGGATGGAAAAATATATTCCATGAAAATGGAAAGCAAACGAAAGCTAGAGTAGCAATCCTCATATCAGACAAAATAGACCTTAAAATAAAGAATATTACAAGAGATAAGGAAGGACACTACATAACGATCAAGGGATCAATACAAGAGGAAGACATAACAGTTGTAAATGCCTATGCATCCAACATAGGAACAGCTCAATAAATAAGACAAGCACTAAGAAGCATAAAAGGAGAAACTGACAGTAACACAATCATAGTAGGAGACTTTAACACCCTGCTCACACCAATGAACAGATCACCAAAAGAGAAAATTTACAAGGAAATACAAGTCTTAAATTATATATTAGATGAGATGGAGCTCATTGATATCTTCAGGAAGTTCCATCCATATTCAGAAGAATATACCTTCTTATCAAATTCACATGGAACATTCTCCAGGATAGACCACGTCTTGGGTCACAAATCAAACCTCAGTAATTTTAAGAGAATCAAAATCATTTCCAGCACCTTCTCCAGCCACAATGTTATGAGACTAGATATCAATTACAAGAAAAAAAAAAGACTAAAAAACGCACATGGAGATTAAATGGTACGTTTCTAAATAACCAACAGGTTACTGAAAAAATCAAAAGGGAAATAAAAATTTTCTAGAAACAAATGACAATGAAAACATGACAACTCAAAACCTATGGGTTGAGTCAAAAGCACTTCTAAGTGAGAAGTTTATAGCAATGCAATCCTACCTCAAGAAACAAGAAAAGCATTGAATACACAACTGAACTTTACACCTAAAGCAACTGGAAAAAGAAGAAGAAAAAAATATTAGCAGAAGGAAGAAATCATAAAAGATCTGGAGCAGAAATAATTGAAAAAGAAATGAAAGAAACAATAGAAAAGATAAATAAAACTAAAATCTGGTTCTTTGAGAAGATAAATAAAACCTTTAGCCAGACTCATTAAGAAAAAAGAGAGAGAGAGAGAGAGAGAGAGACATGAATCAAATCAACAAAATTAGAAATGAAAAGAGAGAAGTTACATCAGACAATGCAGAAATACAAAGGATTATGAAACGAATCACCAGTCTAGATTTGATGCATCATACTGGATGCTTGGGGCTAGTGCACTGAGACGACCCAGAGGGATGGTACGGGGAGGGAGGAGGGAGGAGGGTTCAGGATGGGGAACATGTGTATACCTGTGGCGGATTCATGTTGATGTATGGCAAAACCAATACAATATTGTAAAATAATTAACCTCCAATTAAAATAAATAAATTTATTTTATTTTTTTACTTTACATTACTGTATTGGTTTTGTCATACATTGACACGAATCCACCTATATTGGTTTTGCCATACATTGACATGAATCCACCACGGGTGTACATGAGCTTCCAATCCTGAACCCCTTCCCACCTCCCACCCCATATCATCTCTCTGGATCATCCTCATGCACCAGCCCCAAGCATCCTGTATCCTGTATCGAACATAGACTAGCAATTCGTTTCTTACCTGATAGTAAATAAATTTATATTTTAAAAGAAATAGAATAAAAAGACACTTATGAACAACTATATGGCAATAAAATGAATAACCTGGAAGAAATGCACAGATTCTTAGAAAAGTTCATTCTTCCAAGACTGAATCAGGAAGAAATATAAATTATGAACAACCCAATTACAATCACTGAAATTGAAACTGTGATTTTAAAAATCTCCCCAAAACAAAACCCCAGGACCAGATGGCTTCACAGAATTCTACCAAACAAACATTTAGAGAAGAGCTAATGTGTATCCTTCTAAAACTCTTTCAAAAAATTACAGAGGAAGGAACACCTACAAACTCACTCTACGAGGCTACCATTACCCTGATACCAAAACCAGACAAAGATAACACACAAAAAGAAAACTACAGGCCAATATCACAAATGAACATAGATGCAAAAACCTCAAGAACATGTTAGGAAATAGAATTCAAAAACACATTAGAAAGTTAATATGCCATGATAAAGTTGGGTTTATTCAAGGGATGCGAGGATTCTTCAGCATATGCAAATCAATGCGATACACCATATTAACAAATTGAAAGATAAAAACCATACGATAATCTCAATAGATGCAGAAAAAGTCTTTGACAAAATTCAGCACCCATTTATGATTAAAATGATTCATAAATTGGGCATAGAAATTTAGGTAGTCAGAATAGGAAAAAGGAGTCTGAAATGGCAGTGGTTAAAAGAAAAAGAAGGGAGAAGCCTGCGAAAACAGAACAAAGGTCCAAGGACCAGAGTGAGGACTTCAGCTAAAAGAAACAACCCCTGGCTAGCCCAGTTTACATAGGGCAGGCTCAGGGGGAGGAGTAAAAACATAAAAAGAGGAGCCAAAATTGAGCTGTGGGCTTCTCTTCTTAGTCTTTTAGCCACCCCCATTTTGCACTCCTTTTTCCTCTTCTAACTAATACCACAGATGTCGGAAAAGTGTGTAATTTCCTTGGTTCTGTCTCGCCACAGGAAAACTCTGAAGTGACGGATGAATCAGTGTTACAGTTCAATTTTATTAGGAAAAAACAAAGGATAATACTCCTTGAGGTGTGAGGGCAGGCTGATCCAAAAGATGCGAAAAGAAGAGAAGCTGCTGGCTCAACTTTGGCTCCTCTCTTTGTGTTTTTTTTCTCCTCCCCTGAGCCTACCCTATGTAGACTGGGCTAGTCAGGAGGGCTGTTTGTTTTACCTAAAGTCCTCACTCTGGTTCTTGGACCTTCCTTTGTTATATTTTCATAAGCTTTTTCCTTCTTTGGCTTTTAGCAACTGCCATTTTGGAATCCTTTTTCCTACCCTAACTATCTAATAATAGGAACCTACCTAAGCATAGTAAAAGTCAATAATGATAAGCCTACAGAAAACACCATTCACAATTTTGAAAAATTGAAAGCATTCACCCTAAGATCAGGAACAAGACAAGGGTTTTCACTTTCACCACTATTATTCAACATAGTTGTGGAAGTCCTAGCTACAGGAGTCAGAGAAGAAAGAGAAATAAAAAAAAAAAATGCACATCAGAAAAGAATAAGTAAAACTCTTACTGTTAGCAGATGACATTATACTATACATAGAAAACCCAAAGAAATTATCAGAAAATTACTAGTGCTAATTGGTGAATTTAGCAGTGGCAGGATACAAAAATCAATGAACAGAAATCACTTGCATTTCTATATACTAACAACATAAAATCAGAAAGAGAAATTAAGTAATCAATCCCATTCACCACTGAAACAAAAAGAATAAAACATTTAGGAACAAACTTACCTAAGGAGACAAAAGAAGTGTACACAGAAAATTATAAGATACTAATGAAAGAAATAAAAGACATAAACAGATGGAGAGATATTCCATATTTTGGGGTAGGAAGAATCAGTATTGTGAAAATGACTATACTACCAAATGCAGTCTACAGATTCAATGCAATCCCTATCAAATTATCAATGTCATTTTTCACAGAACTAGAACAAAAAAGTTCACAATTCATATGGAAACACACAAGGCCCTGAATAGCCAAAGCAGTCTTGAGAAAGAAGAATGGAGGAAGAGGAATCAATCTTCTTGACTTCAGATTATACTACAAAGCTAAAGTCATCAAGATAGTATGGTATTGGCACAAAAACAGAAATATAGACAAATGGAAAAAGATAGAAATCCCAGAAATAAACCCATGGACCTAAGAGAAACTTATTTTTGAGAAAGAAGGCAAGAATATACAATGGGGCAAATACAGCCTCTTCAATAAATGGTGCTGAGAAAACTGGACACCTATAAGTGAAAGAATGAAATTAGAACACTTCCTAACACCATACACAAAGATAACCTCAAAATGGATTAAAGACCTAAATGTAAGACTGGAAATTCTTAGAGGAAAACATAGGCAGAACACTCAATGACATAAATCAAAGCAAGCTCCTCTATGACGCATCTCCTAGAGTAATGGAAATAAAACAAAAGTAAACAAATGGGACATGATTACACTTAAAAGCTGTTACACAACAAAGGAAGCTATAAGCAAGGTGAAAAGACAACCCTCAGAATGGGAGAAAATAATAATAAATGAAACAACTGACAAAGGAATGTAAATTGATACAGCCACTATAGCAGACATTATAGAAATTCCTTAAAAAACAGGAATAAAACCACCATATGACCCAGCAATCCCACTCCTAGGCATATACCCTGAAGAAACCAAAATTGAAAATGACATATGTATGTCATTGTTCATTGTAGCACTATTTACAATAGCTAGAACATGGAAGCAACCTAAATGCCCATCAACAGATGAATAGATAAAGAAGTTGTGATACATATACACAATTGAATATTACTCAGCCATAGAAAGAAACACATTTGAGTCAGTTCTAATGAGCTGATCAGCCTAGATCTTATTATATGGAGTGAAATAAGTCAGAAAGAGAAAATAAATATCATGTACTACGTGCTGCAGTCCATGTGGTCACAGAGTGTTGAACATGACTGAGCAACTGAACTGAACTGAATGCATATATACTGAATCTAGAAAAATGGTACTGAACAATTTATTTGCAGGGCAGCAGTGGAGAAACAGACATAGAGAACAGGCTTATGGACATGGGGAGTGGGGAGGAGAGGGTAAAATGTATGGAAAGAGTAACATGAAAACTTATATTACAGTATGTAAAATAGATAGCCAATGGGAATTTGCTGTATGTCACAGGAAACACAAACAGGGGCTCTGTATCAACCAAGAGGGGTGGGATGGGGAGGGAGATGGGAGGGAGGTTCAAAAGGGAGGGGATATATGTATACCTATGGCTGATTCATGTTGAGTTTTGACAGAAAACAACAAACTTCTGTAAAGCAATTATCCTTCAATTAAAAAAGAAAGACGTTAAAACCAACATCACAAATAAATACAAACGGTGATAAGAGACTACTACAAAAATATACCAATAAAATAGACTATCTAGAAATAATGGAAAAATTCTTTAAAAAGATGCAAAGTTCCAAGACTGAACCAGGAAGAAAAATAAAAATATAAATAAACCAAATAACAAGTACTCAAATTGAAAGAGTGATTAATAAAAATTCCAACAAACAAAAATCCAGTATCAGATGGTTTCACAGGTGAAGTCTATGAAAGAATTGTAGACTAGTTAACATCTAAGTTTCTGAAAGTTTTCCAAAATTTTCAGATGAAGGAACATATCAAAGTTATTCAATGAGATCACCATCTCCCCACCACTAAAACCATACAAAGATACAACAAAATATTCAGACCAACATCATTGATGAACATGTATGCAAAATCCTCAACAAAATACTAGCAAATCAAATCCAATAGTATATTAAATGGATCATACACCATAATCAAGTGGAGTTTATCTCAAGAAAGCAAGGCTTCTTCAATACCTGTGAATCAAACAATGTGATACATGACACTAACAACCTGAAGAATAAAAACTGTATGATCATTTCAATAGAAGCAAAAAAAAATAACTTTTTACAAAATTGAAAACCATTTAAGATAAAATCTCTCCAGAAGATGAACACAGAGGGAACTTATCTCATCATAATATAGACCATATATAAAACACCAAACTCACAGGTAAAATGATTCTCAGTGGTGAAAAGTTGTAAGCATTCCCTCTAAGATCAGGAACAAGACAAGAATGTCTATTGTCACCACTTCCACTCAACATGTGTAAATGTACCACACTAATATCTTCCACACTTTAATTTTACATAACCTTGTATGTCAAATATATCTTAATTTAAAAAGAGAAATTATTAAATGTTAAAAAAAGAAGAAAAAATCAGGACACCTCTAAAGGAATAATAATTAGGCTATCAGGAAACTTTTCATTAGCAACAATAGCTGCTGGGAAAAGGTAGATTATCTTCTAAAGTGAAAGTGAAGTCGCTCAGTTGTGTCTGACTCTTTGCGACCCCGTGGACTTTAACCCACCAGACTCCTCCATCCATGGGATTCTCCAGGCAAGAATACTGGAGTGGGTTGCCATTTCATTCTCAAGGAAAAAGATCTTCAAGCAGAGAAGTCTATACTCAGTGTAAATCAAGAGTGAAATTGCATAATTTTTTCAGATATATAAATTCCATGTAAAATCTCTGCAAACTTATTACCAACTGACCTACATTAAAAGAACTACTAAAGGATATTACTTCAGCAAAAGGAAAGAGTAGATGAAAAATTAATAAAATGTGTTGATATATCTAAACAAGTATAGAAATAAAAATAATCTGAGAAGTGTTTAAAGCAAAGTGTAGATAAATGGCTACACATCAATAATATTAAAGATGAAAAAGTAGAAAGTCAGATAAAAGTGAAAGCATTCTGGGATCATTTTCATATTTAGGAACAATACACCTTAGACTTCGTTAGAAATGCATGTTACAATTTAAGGTTAAACACTAAAAGAAAAAATAGCATGTATAAATTCCAAACCAATAGAGAATAAAAAGGAAATAAAATTTGATAAAACCCGCATCCACGGGGCCACTGTTGGGGAGAGGTATGGGGCAGGAGGGGCGATGGGATTTTAGGGTAGTTTGCAGGAGGCTCACCAGGTACCAGAGTTGGCCTCTCATCTCTGAACTCTGATCCAGGAGGCGGCCTGGGCCCCGGCCTTAGACTGTTGAGCAGGCGCACCTTCCTGTGGACTCCTGACCACATCTGCATTTGCCATCTTGAGACTCAGCGCCACCCCTGGCACCTGCTCGTGGGCCCCACCTTCTCCCTGTGACGGGTGAACTTTTGTGTGCTGTGTCTCGGGTCCAGTAGAAGAATTGTGAGCAGGGTTCATCTATTTTAAACACAGATGTTTACAAAATAAAGAATATTTCCAATCACAGTTGAGACTGCCTGTGTGAATCCCCGGGAGTGGGTCTCCATGGGACCTTGGTGGTTCAGGGGAAGGGGCAGTGCCGGTAGAAGAAGTTCCAGAACCCTAAAGCAACAGCAGTAGCAGGACATTGCTGGCAGCAAACACCTTCCATTTGGTGCCTCTCCTAATGCCACCTGCAGGGGAGCCCAAGCAGAGCAGCCGTTGCTCTGCTGTGGACACACACTGCAGAAATAAGATTGAGTTGTCATAGGTGGGGTGGGAGTGGGAGGAATGCTGAATATCTAAGAGCCAAGAAGGTTCTCATCTCTTGGAGGTCTTCCTAAAGGCATGAGGCAGGATTAAGTAATCTTTCAGAAGTTCATCTTAGCCCTATGCTTGAATGGGCTTCCCTGATAGCTCAGTTGGTAAAGAATCTGTTTGCAATGCANGAGATAAAAATGTTAGAAAAATATTCAAATAGATCAGTAATTATAATAAATGCATATGAGTCAATTTTTATCTATTAAAAGACTCTAGGAATAGATTTAATTTTTTCTTTTAATTTTAAAAGAGTTGTAGATTCACATGAAGTTTCAAAGAAATGTACAAGGAGTTACTATGTATTCTTCACATAGTTTCCCTCAAAAGGATCATCTTACATAACTATAAAATAATATAAAAACTACAAAATTGACATTGATACAATCCACAGAATTTATTTTCACTAATTTCATATGTGTGCATATAGAATACAATTCTATACAATTTAGCCATATCTGTAAACTCATGTATCCACCATCAAAAGGTAATTACAGAAGGATTCTATCACTACCAGTATACCTTATACTACCTCTTTATACTAAGTTCATCACATTTCCCTCACTCCCCACCTCTGGAAACCACTAATCTATTCTCAGTCTTTATAATTTTGACATCACAATAAATGTAATTGTACGGAATAATACATTGTATAACATTTTCCACTTAGCATTATTCCTTTGAGATCCTTCCAAGTGATTTCATCTATTTAACACTGATTTATTTTTATTTCTGAATAGTATGGTTGTACCACAGTTTGTTTATTCACATGTTGAAGGACATTTAAAGTGTTCACATTATTCAGTTGGAATAATGTTATATATATATTCAGGAATACTTTGTATTCACAAAGGTCATATGGTAAAGTGTATACATATTGTTAAAAATATCATACTTTTCTCTAGACT
>SJYA01003331.1:179263-191041 GCA_006410615.1 Neotragus moschatus | reverse complement strand
GCAAGGTATGAGCAATGCATTGCCTTTACATTTGTGTCAGAATTTGTTTTTAATACTATATTTGACTTTAGCCATTCTGATAGGTGTATAGGGGATATCACATTATGGTTTTAATCTGCATTTCTCTGATGGCTACTGATGACTATATTTTCATGGGTTTTTTGCTATCCACATATATCCTCATTTATGAAATGTTTGTTCATATCTTTTTAACTTTTTAAACTGAATATTTTTTATTGTGCAATTTTGAGTTCTTTATATATACAATATACAAGTACTTTGTTATTCTATTCTATAGTTTATCATTTTAACAGAGTATGTCAAAAATCAAAAGTTTTAAATTATTATGAAGCCCAATTTTTCTTTTTATGAATTGTACTTTTCTTGTCAGTTTAAAAATTCTGCTAGCTCTATGTCATAAATATTTTCTCTTCTGTTCTGTTTCAGAAGCTTTATGCTTAAATCTATTATCTATTTTGAATTAAATTTCATATAAGATTTGAGGTTTAAACGTCAATTTCAATGCTCCCTCCCCTTCTCCTTTTTTTTTTTCTTGTCCTTTCTTTTTTTCCCCCTGTGGTTGTTCAACGGTTCACTGACAATTGTTAAAAGACTACCTTCTTCCATTGAACAGCTATTGTACATTTCTCAAAAGTCCTCTGTCAGGACCACATTGTCTTGTTTATTACAACTATGCAGTGAACTATAGCATCAGGGAGAGTTATTTCTTTCATATTCATTTTCTTAGATTGATCTCTTGATCATTATGTAGTGCCCTTTTTGTCTTTTGTAACAGTCTATTTTAAAGTCCATTTTGTTTAAGTATTGCTACTCCTGCCTTCTTCAGACTTCCATTTGCTTGGAATGCTTTTTTTCCATCCACTTTCTTTCACCTGTGTATGTCTTTAGATCTGAAGTGAATATCTTGTAGGCAGCATATCTACAGGTCTTATTTTTGTGTCAATTCAGCCACAGTATGTATTTTGACTGGAGCATTTATTCCTTTTACACTTAAGGTAATTAGTGATATATATATTCTTTCTGACTTAGTAACTGAACACACACACATCCTCTTGCTGACATCTTAATTGTGTTGGGGTTGTTTTGTAGGTCTTTTTTCCCTTCTTCATCTTTTGTTCTCACCTCTCGTGACTTGATGACTGCCTTTACTATTATGTTTGGATATCTTTTACTTTTTGTATATATATTATAGATTTATGGTTTCTGGTTACCATGAGGCTTTAATACAGCACCCTCTATATAAGTGTGACTATTTTAATTTGCTCATCTCTTAATTTCAAATGCGTTTTTACAATTCTGAATTTGTACTCTCTTCCATGAATGATTGTTGTTGTCATTCAGTTGCTAAGTCATGTCCAACTCTTTGCAACCTCGTGGATTATAGCACATCAGGCTCCTCTGTCCTCCACTATCTCCCAAAGATAGCTCAAATTCATGTCCATTGAGTCAGTGATGCTATCTAACAATCTCATCCTCTGTCACTCCCATCTTTTACCTTCAATATTTCTCAGCGTCGTCTTTTCCAATGAGTCAGCTCTTTGAATCATGTGGCCAAAGTATCGGAGCTTCAGCTTCAGCATCAGTCCTTCCAATGAATATTCAGTGTTTATTTACTTTGAGGAGGGCATGGAAAATCACTCCAGTATTCTTGACTGGAGAATTCCACGGACAGAAGAGCCTGGTGGGCTACAGTCCATGGGACTGCAAAAAGTCAGACATGACTAAGTGACTAACGGTATTTCCTTTAGGATTGACTGGTTTGATCTCCTTACTGTCCAAGGGACTCTCATGATTCTACTACAGCACAATTCAAAAGAATCAATTCTAAGGTGCTCAGCCTTCATGATGGTCGAACGCTTACATCCATACACGGCTACTGGAAAAACTAGTTTTGACTATATGGACCTTTGCTGGTAAAGTGATGTCTCTGCTTTTTAATTGGCTGTCTAGGATTGTCATAGCTTTTCTTCCAAGGAGCAAATGTCTTCTAATGTCATGGCTGTAGTAACCATCCACAGTGATTGTGATGCCCAAGAAAATAAAATGCCACTGATTTCACTTTTTCCTCTTTTATCTGACATGAAGTGATGTAACCAGATGCCATGATCTTAGTGTTTTTTTTTTCTTTTACTTGTTGAGTTTCAAGCCATATTTTCACTCTCCTCCTTCACCCTCATCAAGAGGCTCTTTAGTTCCTCTTCAGTGTCTTCCATTAGAGTGGTATCATCTGATGATGATCTAATGATGAACGGTCTATTGGTTTTCTCTAGTCTATTGGTTTTCTGTACTTTCTTCAATTTAAGTCTGAATTTTGCAGTAAGAAGTTTATGATCTGAGCCATAGTCATCTACCAGTCTTGTTTTTGCTGATCATGCAGAGATTCTCCATCTTTGGCTGCAAAGAATATAATCAATCTGATTTCAGTATTGATCATCTGGTGATGTCCATGTGTACAGTGGTCTCTTTTGTTGTTGGAAGAGGGTGTTTGCTATGACCAGTGCGTTCTCTTGGGAAAACACTGTCAGCATTTCCCTACTTGATTTTGTACTCCAAGGCCAAACTTGCCCATTACTGAAAGTATCTCTTGGCTTCCTACTTTTGGATTCCAGTCCCCTACGANACAGTGGTCTCTTTTGTTGTTGGAAGAGGGTGTTTGCTATGACCAGTGCGTTCTCTTGGGAAAACACTGTCAGCATTTCCCTACTTGATTTTGTACTCCAAGGCCAAACTTGCCCATTACTGAAAGTATCTCTTGGCTTCCTACTTTTGGATTCCAGTCCCCTACGATGAAAAGGACATCTTTTTCTGGTGTTTGTTCTGAAAGGCTGTAGCTCTTCATGGAACCATTCAACTTCAGCTTCTTCAGCACTAGTGATTGGTTCATAGACTTGGATTACTGTGATGTTGAATTATTTGTCATGGAAGTGAACTGAGATCATTCTTTTTCGAGACTGCACCCAAGTACTGCATTTCAGACGCTTATGTTGACTATGAGGGCTACTCCATTTCGTCTAAGGGATTCTTGTCCACAGTAGTAGATGTAATGATCATCTGAATTAAATTTGCCCATTCCCATCCACTTTATTTTTATTTTTTAATTTTTATTTTTTTAGTTTGTTTTGCTTTACAATACTGTACTCATTTTGCCATACANTATCTGAGGTAATTGATATTTCTCCCGGCAATCTTGATTCCAGCTTGTGCTTCTTCCAGCCCAGTGTTTCTCATTATGTACTCTGCATATAAGTTAAATAAGCAGGGTGACAATATACAGACTTGACATACTCCTTTTCCTATTTGGAACCAGTCTGTTGTTCCATGTCTTACAGATGCAGAAACCAAATTATAGAGAAATTAAGTAACATGTCCAAGGTCACACAGCTAGTAAGTTAGAGAGTCAAAATTACAAAGTCTAACTTATAATAATAACTTATTATAAGACTAACTTATAATAACTAACTTATAAGGTATAAGGATACCTTATAATAATGACTCTATATTTAATAAAACTATCATGAAAGGTTTTCCCTTTGTTGCCATTATTAAGAGTTCCTTAAAACTGAAATGACTAGAAGCCTCTGCTGTGGGGTTTCCATTTAATAAGAAATAATACATAATAATGAAAAAAGCATGATTTTTAAACAAAAAGCCATCCCTGTTATTTTGTAAGGCTAAAACTTTAGCTGAGGGGCTGCCATCACTCTGACACATGGAGAGAACTTAAGCTCTGGATCCCAGATTCTCATTCCAGGTTTCTATCATCTGCACATTTGAGGCAATGTATTATAATGATAAGATCATGGACTTTTGAAATTAAACTGACTTTGGTTTGGAGGTGAATTCTTCCAATGTAATTAGTTGTGTGAGCTGGGGCAAGTTACTAAACTTCTTTGTATTTCAGGTCCTTCAGCTATAAAATTAGAATAGTTATATCCATCTTCACTGCCCAACAGAGACATCCTGTGTCAGGCAGGATGGCCCAGCTCTGGGGATCCTAGTGTGCTTGGCCCTTGGTGGGAACAGGCTGGGGAGGTTGTGGCCTTGACAGAAATGCTGTGGCAGATCCCAAAGGTGCAGCAGCTAGGGGCTGTCAGCTAATGGCACTCCTTCCAGAAGGTTCTACCTTGAAAAACAATCTGTGTGTGTACCTCCATGGTTGCCACACTGCTACTTTCTATTTTGTAGTGAAACTGCATACTTGAGGGGTGATGCCCCCCTCCCAAATGCCACAATCCAGTTTACTAATTCTTCTCTATAGATCTTGTCTTTGGTCTTGTCCCTTTCAACTTTACCAATTGCCATATATCAATTATAGTTCATCATTACAATTGATAGGCCCACAGTTAGCTTCTTAGCACTGCAAAAAATACTAAAATCAAGGCTAAGACATCAGGGGAATAACATCTGGCTTCTGTAATGACTACACATTTATCATTAGCTTTTAAACCTGTCATGTTGATAGGTAGTTGTAACAGTAAAAATTCTCATGTACTAGCATTTCTTATGACTCTTTAAGATCCTAAATTAAGAAGGAATTATTAAGCCTAATCAACTTGGATAATCTTTTCTTCATTTGCCACAGTGTGTTGTCTAGCATGACAGATGCCGTGCTGGCGCGAGTGTACAAACAATCGGATCTGGACATCCTGGCTAAAGAAGCATCCATCCCAATTGTCAATGGGCTGTCGGATTTGTACCACCCTATCCAGATCCTGGCTGATTACCTCACGCTCCAGGTTGGGTTACTTCTTTGCCTCACATAAGAGCAAAATCAATAAATAATTCCTAAGTAGCTCTAAATGGAAGCATTTCAATTGTGGTATTGGTGTTTTGTTTTCAAATAACATCTTGGCAGAGATGCATAGCATATGTGTACAACTTGCTATCCAAGGAAGATAGGGCATTATGGAAAACAGACTAGAAGACACTTCAGTTCTCAAACCTGTGCCATATTTATTTAACACAGTGGATGAACAGGGAGCGCTGGAGCACAGAAAATGGAAACACCTTTATGTCATGCATAATACGTCAGGCTCTATGATTTGGGAGTGAAGACTGATGGAGAGTGCTTTGAATATTCAAAATGGCCAACACCTAAATCACTTTCTGAGAAGAAGGCCATTTGCTGTTATTTTAATAAACTGCTTAAGACTGGAGTTAAGAGCATGTAGAATTCATAGAGTGGACGTGCAGATTTAGCCATGTCTCTTCAAATTATGAACCTTAATAACTTTGAAAGATTCATTCTGTTGGGTTGGCCACAGCCAATCTACAGAGTCTTGCCACTGGGAATCCTAACAGCCATGGTTTCTGCATCTATGAGCTATTCTGGGAGACAGGGCAAACTGGACAGGTCCACCTTGCTCCTCATTTGAATATGCCACACACATGTAAATGTGAGGTTAAACTCAAAATGAAACTCTTTGGTGATGAAGATAAGATGAATACAGAGAGGATATACTATGTTAGACACCAAGCAGCTGTTTGTAGGTATCGCTTTACATATATGCCAGATAATTTAATGCTTCTTGCTGGGGTTTCATCATTACTAGTTTATATATTCATGAGGGACAGTGAAATGTTCTGTTCATCATATTGTTCCCTTCAGGACCTGGTGCAATGCCTTCATAATGGACATGCTCAAAGTAGAAGTTGAACGAATAAATAGCAGCTTGTTAAGAGCATGTAATTTAAATCAGATGGATCTGGATTTACATCCTAGCTTAGCTACTTAACTAATTTGTAATCTCCAAATTAGTTAGCCTTTCTCTTTTAAAAATCTTAAAATCTTTACACTTACATTTAAATCTCTTTACATTTGTAAATATATAAATGTATACAATATATGAAACCTACAGACACTTCAAGAAAATAAAACAAACACCCATGTGCCCATTATGCAGTTTTGGCAAATCTTACTTTAGAATTTTTTGTTTTTAAGTAAAATATTACAGGGACTTCCCTGGTCATCTGGTAGTTAAGACTCCGGGGTTCCACTGCAGGGGGTGCAGGTTCAATCCCAGGTGAGGGAACTAAGATCATACAATCCCATGCAGTGTCGCCAAAAAATATTAAAGGTAGATTTGAAGTCCACTGTGTAACTACCTTTGATTCCATTTCCTCCAACCTCTCAAAGACATTTTATCCTCGTGTTTGTATTTATGATTTCCAAGCATGTGTTGATACTTTAACTGTCCATGTCAATATCCATAAGAAATCAAGTATATTAATGGTTTTTCAGCTATATAAACACAAACATTGTCAATATCCATGCTATATTGTTCTAGGTGTGTTCTATTTCCCCTTTCTTATTCTAACAAGTATAAGCTTCATAAAGGCAGAGATTTTTGTCTCCTTTGTTCATTGTTATATCTCCAGGGCCAAGGACAGTGTCTGGACATGGATGGTTTTCAATTTGTTGAATGAAAGAACAAATGCAACAAAGATTCAGATTTGCGATATATGAACGTATGAATCTTCATACGTTCATATGATGTTTTGGTTTAAGATATTAGGATATTTTTTTGGTGATTAGGACTTCTTTTTGGTGATTGTACCTTTGTGTTATCAAATTGCTCTGTATAATGCAAAAAAAAAAAAAACTTGCTTCTTCATTCCAACAAAGCATTTAAAATCGAGATGTGGACTGTTTCTTTTATATAGTAACTCTAATAATTGTTTCACAAAGTGGATTTGGTCCTGGATGCAATGTCCTCCATCTCTTGCCTTTCAGGAGCACTACGGCTCTCTGAAAGGCCTTACCCTCAGCTGGATTGGGGATGGGAATAACATCCTGCACTCCATCATGATGAGCGCGGCGAAATTCGGGATGCACCTTCAGGTGGCTACCCCAAAGGTAGGGAAACTTTCCTCCTTGAAACTAATCCCCTTTTGAAATCATTCCCAGATACAATCACCTAGTGAAAAACAAATCTCTCTTCCATTCAAGGAGAGCACAGCTGAGGCCACGAAATTTAGGTTATGTTGCTATCCCTACTATTATAGCTATCCGGCTTCTTGAGTGTCCAATTTCCCATCTCTACAAAAAGAGATAATCTTGGCTGATGCCTTTCATCTTGTGAGTTTCTGTGTTAAAAGCATGTCTGAATTATCCCTTTGAATGCCCTGAAACCAGCCATTATGGACAACTGGCTTTCTTGTGTATTGCTACGACAAAGGCTGAAGAAAATAATGAAATCCAGACAGCCTAGAAATCTCAAGGCATGGGGAAGATGCTGTCATTGTTCGAATATTACAGTTTGGTGAAAAAAATTCAGTCTAATGTGAAAGACCCAGTGATGGCGTCTGCATCAGCTTAGTGTTTCAAAACTCAAATCCAAGGGTCCTTCAGCCTTTTACATCTGAATCCTGGCTGTGAAGCTGACCTACCCTACTTCGTCTCCTGCTGTTAATCTCTCACAGGATGTATGGGAACAGGAACAGGCCTTCTTTTATAGGTCCAAAGTAACGCTTTTGATATACAAGAAACTAGTAATAATTGTTGTCTGTGAAAAGTGAAGCTGGGAGGTTCAAGGTTAGAGGTAGGAGGGAGACTTTATTTCTGCAATATATCCATTTATATGGTTTAAATTTCTTAACAGGTAAATGTTTCACGTACATGATTACATAAGTCCATAAATAAATACACTAAAATTAAAAAGTGCAGATCCTCCTAGGAGAAGCCCTATGTTACAAAACTCCCAGCTTAGAGTATAGGATTAATAGATGCAAACTAGTATATATAGGATGGCTACACAATAAGGTCCTACTATACAGCACAGGGAAATATATTCGCTACCCTGTGATAAACCAGAATGGAAAAGAGTATGTATATTATATGTTTACATATATGTATGTATGTTCTTTTTATATATAATGGAGTCTCCTTGCTGTCCAGCAGAAATTAACACATTGTAAATCAACTAAACTTCAAAAAAATTTTAAAAAGATACTCCTAGCCTCATACAGAATGAGTAGGCCTTTTAGAGGATAAAAACTAATCCTACAAGTGACCCATACACAAATCAATTCTGAGCGATCCCCACAGAGCCTTTTACATAACCCATCTCTACTAAGTTCTTTTCTTCATTACGTTTCTTATTAGTTATGATTTCTGATCAGGAGTCTTTTGGAAGGGAAATGCCCCTAAATAGAAGCCATTGCAGAAACAAAGGACAGAATTGACCTTTCTGTTAAGGGACGATGATTTATAATATTGTGCACCAGTGTGTTTCTGGCTGAGCATGTGTTTGCTCTCAGTGGTCATTGCCATAGTTCACTCTGACAACCTAAGGCATTCAGAGGTGAGTGTGTGAGGCCTAAAACTCACTCTCTGCTTCTGCTTCTTGAGCTTAAGATTGACTAAGGGATTTCTAGGGACATGGGACTATCAGTGCTAAAACCAGGAAGGCCACAGGCAAACTAGAGTGATCTGGTCACCCAAATGTCATGTCAGGCACAGTGCTTCAGGCTGATCCAACAAGCGAGCTCTGGAGTGTTGCCCCAACCTGAGACAGGGAGGTTGGGCTTTTATCCTTGGAACCAGTCATTGGTCAAGGGCAGCATGGAGAGGTGGGTGGTGAATCCTCTGGCACTTTTTTTCTTTTTTTTTTTTTACTAGCTTCAGATTTTATCTTTGGATTCTTTTTTTTTTTATAATTGGAAGATAATTGCTTTACAGTATGCGCTGGCTTCTGCCATACAACAATGTAAATCAGCCACAAGTACACATATGTTCCCCTCCCTCCTGAACCTCATCCCCCACCCCATCCCACCCCTCTAAGTTGTCACAGAGCACGAGGCGGGGCTTCCTGTGCCCATACAGCAGCTTCCCACTTTGGCAGGAGGAGCAGCTGGGGAGTCAGAGGGCCATCTTCTAAAGAAGAGCTGAGTGTTAGGTATCAAAAGCACACTGATAGGGACTTCCCTGGTGGTCCAGTGGTTAAGAATCTGCCTGCCAATACAGGGGACACAGGTTCGATCCCTGGTTGGGGAAGATCCACGTGCCACTGAGCAACTAAGCCCATGAGCTGCAACTACTGAAGCCCATGTTCTAGAAGCCTGCGCACCGCAAGTAGAGAGTAGCCCTCATTCATGGCAACTAGAGAAAGGCCTGGTGCAACAATGAAGACCCAGCACAGCCAAAACTAAAACTAACTAACTAAATAAGTATATTTAAAAAGCACACTGAAAAGGGAAGAGGGGGCAAAAGATATAGATCAGGGTCCTCTGAGGGCCTCTGGGTAGAGCATCAGCATTGTCTGCTGCATCCTGCCAAAACCAAGTGCAACAAACAAGGCAAAAGAAAATATTTTCCCCTCGTGTTCTTGCTGAACCAGTTCGAGTCAATGTACCCTGCTTGCCTTAGTCTCCCAGGACTGCCATAACAAATTCCCACAAACTGGGTGGCTTAAAACAACAGAAATGTATTCTCTCACAGCTCTGGAGGCTAGCAGTCCAAAATCCAAGTGTTGGCAGGACAACACCCCACCACCACCACACATACACATACACAGTGCCTCTGGGGAGGATCCTTCCCTGTCTCTTTCCCACTTCCGGTAACTTCAGGCATTCCTTGCCTTGTGGCTGCATCACTCCGGTCTCTGCCTCCATCCTTCCTTTATTCCCATTTTCTCTGTCCACATGTTCCACTTCTTATGAGGATAGCANCAGGACAACACCCCACCACCACCACACATACACATACACAGTGCCTCTGGGGAGGATCCTTCCCTGTCTCTTTCCCACTTCCGGTAACTTCAGGCATTCCTTGCCTTGTGGCTGCATCACTCCGGTCTCTGCCTCCATCCTTCCTTTATTCCCATTTTCTCTGTCCACATGTTCCACTTCTTATGAGGATAGCAGTCTAGGTTGGTCATAGCTTTTCTTCCAAGGAATAAGCATCTTTTAATTTCATGGCTGCAGTCACCATCTGCAGTGATTTTGGAGCCCAGTATGACCTTCTTTTAACTAAGTACATCTGCAAAGACCTTTCCTCTAAAAAAGGTCACATTCTAGGACTGGTGGTCCAGTGGTTAAGAATCCACCTAGCAGTGCAGGGTATGTGAGTTCGATCCTTGGTCAGGGAACTAAGATTCCACATGCCTTGGAGCAAATAAGCCTCTACTAGTGAGCCCACATGCTCTGAAGCCCGCATACCACAACTATAGAGACTGTGGACTGCAATAAAAGATCTCACATACTGAAACTAAGATCCTGAGCATGCAACTAAGACCTGGCACAGCCAAATAAATAAATATATTTTTAAAAGGTCACATTCTGAGGTTCTGGTGGGAAATAAATGTTTGGAAGACATTCTTCTACCTAATACAGTTGCCATGGAAGAAATGCCAGGTAGGCAGTATAGGGTGTCACCCTATCATATATAGTAAACTTTGGGTACTCAGAGAGCTAACTCTTATAAGAGAGAATTCGCTCTCATTCAGCAAAAACTGAGATAAAAGGTCAGATTCGACATGTGAATAAGGTAGTTCTTCATTTTATGGGAAAACTTAGCACACTTGCTGCAAATCTAGTCTGAGGAAGGGCTCTATATTAATGCAAACAATTTTACGGATAAAATATATATTCACAATGATTGTTCCCTGCTATAAGGTGTTTTTGGAAGGTTTTATTCTGTTGGGGAAATACATGATTTAAACAGTTTATTGCATGTCCAAGATGTTTTATTAACATCAAAGGGAAAAATTCCAATGTTACAGAGTAATTTCAATATTGTTCTTATGCAGAAACTCATTTAAATGATAACAAGTACTAAAACCTGGTTAAATCTGGGTGGGAGTAAGAGTTTTCAAAAATCTTCTGGAAAGTTTGAAGTGTAGAAGGTGCTCCATCAATTTATAAGTAGACCCATTTCCTTTAAAGATAAAGCTAGCAGGTTTATTATAAATTTAAGAATCACTGAAAAATTTCCAAGGCCATAATTAATCTATTTCCCCATCCTTTAACCAAGAATAACTTACATGTTTGAGAAAACATAATTTTGTCCTGGATTGTAAAGTTATTCCATAAACTATTGATGGTAATGATTTTAACATTGTTCTAAGTGAGTATTTGCACTGAACTGGGTCTGTTAATCACCTTCATCTGGTTTTAAGATTTATGTCAAAGCCAATGAGTGATTTAGTACTGAAAGCTTAGCTGGGAGTAAAGAATTCCTCTTTGTATTCTCAGTCATGGCCCAGTGCATGCAAGGTTGGGTGATTTTGTAATTTCCAAACCACTCTGTTGGTTCTCTAAGTACTTATTGATTCCTTCTCTAAGAATGATTATACTTGGAAGTATAAAACCTGCTTTCCAGAGGGAAGGCTGAATTTTCAGGGCAGGAGGTACCTGGGGTAAGAGCCAAGCCTCTTCATTTATGTTTACCAGTATGAATGGTCACAACATGAGTTACTAAATTAGCAAGCCTTTATTAATTACCTTCCCCAAATATAGATAAACAAAGCTCCAGAATTTATGGCTATTGAGGGTGATAAAGCTGCAAAAAGATCTGCAGGAATCATCACCATCTGATAGCTTCTATCCTCAAGAATTTTTTTATTGAGGGAAGGAACTATGATAGATAAACGTGTAAATAAACATAATTTCCAATGAATAAATCCGAAGATCCCAGTTGTGGGCTGAGTTTCCTGAGAAGCAGACTCTGACACAGAGTTCAGCCTGCAGGTTGTTGATGATGGCGTGCCCTTGAGAAGGGAGGGGAAGGAAACAGGAGAAGTCAAACTGCGATGCAGG
>SJYA01003331.1:125986-172068 GCA_006410615.1 Neotragus moschatus | reverse complement strand
ACGCATATTCACAGTGGTCTTATGCCCACCCATTTTCCACCATCTAAGTCCTACCACCCTCTCTCCATCTCCCACCTTCCTGAGGTATCCAGTTCCCCTAATGGGTAAATATATATTTTTTTAAATAAGATGCACAGCCATATTACAATGAAAGTAAAGAATCTAAAATAGAAAGAATGCTTGATTGGGAGTGGGAAGACTTGAATTCTGTACCTGTCTCTGATACTAGTCAGCCATATCATTTTGGCTGTGTGACCTCTCTGGGTCTCAGTTTCCTTCCACATAAGTAGGTTGAGCTATCTAGATGGCAAATGACTTTTAATCTTAGGTCCTCAATCTCATCAGCGGGCTACATGGAGTCCTATGTTCAGAAGCTTCTAAGCCTGCCTGTGGTCTCGGAAGGAAAGAGTGACATAACTGACTAGTGACACCCGACATGGATTCTGGAAGGGGGTTGGTAACATACATGCCGTGCTCTTTATGTCTCCAAACCGGATGATGTGGACATCCCATTGAGTTAAGTGCATTTCAGCAACCATATACTGACCGTCTACTGTGTGCCAGGTTCTCTGCCAGGCACTGCAGATTAAGAAAAAAAGAATATTATTCAGTCTCCGCACAATCTGTACAATTCACAGAAGCATGCCATTTTCAAGTGGGATGAGACCTTACAGATTATCTAGTCTAAATTCCTATTTTATAGGCAAAGAAATTATTCTTAGATGGCTTATTTAGAATGGCATTTAGGCTCAGCACTGCTCTGCTAGATTCTTTTGGAATGTTCTAAAGATGCAATACCTGTTTTCCTCTAGAATCTCCCTATCCAACACAGTAGCCACTGGGGGCATGTGGGTATTTAAATTTAGACTTCAGCTAACTAACTGGAGAAGGAAAGGGCACCCCACTCCAGTATTCTTGTCTGGAGAATTCCATGGACAGAGGAGCCTGGCGGGCTACAGTCCATGGGGTTGCAAAGAGTCAACCACAACTGAGCAACCAAACAACAAAAATGAACTAAAAGTATATAAAACATAAGATTAAATTCCTCAGACATACTAACCACATTTTAAGTGTTCAATAGTCACAGAGGGCTGGTGGCTCTACACCATTTCTATCTGACACCATAGACAGGGAATGTTTCCATCATGACAGAAAGTCCTACTGGGCAGCACTACTGTCTGAAGGGTGATTTCCACACACACACAGTTTCATTTACAGTCAGGATAGAAGAAGGAAGGAGAGACACCATCCAGCCTCAAGTTCTGAGGTGCCCACAATGACTAACGTAATAACTAAATAGGTGAAGGGCTTGTTCTAAAAGCACATAACGTTTTTAAAGCAAACGTGTACTCATTCAGCACTCACACTAGCTTTTTAAGGCCTTCATACTGGGAGATTTCCAGCGGTGCTTTTCAGAACATTCTGGTAATCACATCATTCTCTCCATAGTGCACAGGCCTTTGGATCTCTTTGTTTAAAAAAAAAAAAAAGAAAGAAAGAAAGAAAACAACACACACACACACACACACACACACCCCCTCTCCTCACCACAAAGCTTACTTTTATATTTTTCAATAATTACTAAGGCTACAGGACTCATGAAATGTGAGGTGGGTTTCTTCCTCTGCCTACAAATTTTACTGTGGACTTAAAGAAACCTAAAGGGACCCTGCAAAAAATATGCTACTTCAAAGTACTACTACTATCCGGATGACCTATAGATATACAATGCCACTGTGATGCAGTACACAGTATTTTACCATCTCTTCTCTCCAAGTGACGGGTGCCAGATAAAATGCAGGATACCCAGATACACTGGAGTTTCAAATGTGGTATGGCGTTTAGACAATCTATTAAGACAATAAATAATTGTTTAGTATAGGCATGTCCTAAGGGCTTTCTTCACAGCTCAGTCGGTAAACAATCTGCCTGCAATGCAGGAGACCTAGGTTCGATCCCTGGGTTGGGAAGATCCCCTGGAGAAGGAAATGGCACCCCACTCCAGTATTCTTGCCTGGAGAATCCCATGGACGGAGGAGCCTGGTGGGCTACAGTCCATGGGGTCGAAAGAGTTGGACACGACTTAGCAACTAAACACCACCACCAATAGACATGTCCTGCGTAATATTTGGAACATTGTTACAGTTTAAGAAAAATTGTTGTTGACCTGAAATGCCTACTTATGTATGTATGTATATATGTATGTCTGTATCTAACTAAATCTGGCAGCAGCTCTACCCATAATTAACTTTCTAAGATTTAATATTTGAAAATAAAATTGACATATGCTATGACCATTAAAAATAAAACCAGACCTAAGAGGTGACCCCAGGAGCCGATAAAAAAAAAACGTAAAATATTTCACTGGAAGATGTTCTTATCCTAGTGTTTGACCTTTCTGTCGTCTTCCTGTGTCATTCAGATCTCAACTTAAATGTCACTCTTTAACAAGATTTTCCCTGTCCACCCTCTCTAAGTGGTTCCCCAACCTCCTTTATCCTGCTTGGGTTTTTATTTTTTTTTTGTAATTTTCTAATGACATTTATCATTCCTTGATATTTTGTTTTTTATTTGTTACCTGTCCTCTCCCTATAATGATATGTGCTCAATACATTTTTGTAGCCTGAAGGCAATACAGATTACTGTTTGGTTCTCAAACATGGGCTTTGGAAATCAAGTTAAAATTCTAGCCCTCTGTGTGGTCTTGGGAAAGTATCATAACCCCTCTAAGTCCAGTTTATTCATATGAAAATGGTGGTCAGGGAATAGGACAGGCAGGTACAGATCCACGCCTCAGTGCCACCACTCAGGAAGTACCTGTGCTTTAGCCTCCTCATCTGTATTTCCTACCTCTTCCTACCTCACCCAGTAGAAAAGGATCTTACATAGTCTGGTCAAAAAGCAACAGCACTCAGACATAAAAAGGAATGAATCTGATTCATTGGTACTGATGTGAATAAACCCAGAGCCTGTGGTACAAAGTGAAGTAAGTGAGAAAAACAGGTACCATATATTAATGCATCTACATGGAATCGAGAAACATGGTACTGATGAACCTATCTACATGACAGGAATAGAGATGCATATGCAGAGAACGGACTTGTGGACACGGGGAAGAGGGGTGGATGACCTGAGAAAGCAGCACTGACACACACACACTGCCGTGTGTAAAACACATGGCCAGCGGGAAACTGCTGCACAGCAGAGGGAGCTCAGCTTGGTGCTCTGCGGTGACCTAGGAGGGTGTGACTGGCAAGGGCTGTGGGAGGGAGGCTCCAGAGGGAGGGGATGCATGTATACTTAGAGCTGATTCACCTTGTTTTACAGCAGAAACCAACACAACATTGTAAAGCAATTATATTTCAATGAAAATAAAATAAAAGGAAGAAAAAAAAAAGCAGCAAGAGCAAGTACCTGAAAGGCAGTAAAACTACCTCTTAAGAGTGGAGTCAGAGAAACTTGGGTCCAAACCCAGTTCTGTGTTGTTTCCAGGCTTCAGTTTCTCATCTAGAAGTGATAATAGTAGAGATTCCTTTAGAAGGTTGTTGCATTACCTGAGCTAATTTATAAACACTTCTCTCTACCTTACTGCAGTACCTAGCACAGTGATAATATCAGCAACAGTGATGACAACAAATGTTAATGGTAAGACACTTAGTCTGGTACATAGTAAGCACTCAGTCAGCGTTTGTTATCATCACTCTTTCTGATATTATTACGAGTGTTGTGATTTTGCAAGCTGGGAAGAGTAAAAGTGAAAATTCCTGTTTGCTGCTGATGGCCTGATGGGAAGCTGTGCTCTAGCTTATAAATATTCTTTTAGGAGAACCCAGATTCAGAAAGACATTATTCATTAACCTTACTAATCTGCATCTAATTTATTCTAAACTTTTCAAGATTATAAGTATCCAAACCACAGTGCACACACAAGGATGGGAGGAATTCTATTTCTCTACAACCAGCCAATAGGCAGTCAGTTCAGTTCAGTCACTCAATTGTGTTCGACTCTGCTACCCCATGAATTGCAGCACGCCTCCCGGAGTTCACCCAAACTCATGTCCATCGAGTCGGTGACGCCATCTAGCCATCTCATCCTCTGCCATCCCTTTCTCCTCCTGCCCTCAATCTTTCCCAGCATCAAGGTCTTTTCCAGTGAGTCAGCTCTTCGATCAGGTGGCCAAAGGATTGGAGTTTCAGCTTCAACATCAGTCCTTGCAATGAACACCCAGGACTGATCTCCTTTAGGATGGACTGGTTGGATCTCCCTGCAGTCCAAGGGACTCTCANCCTGTACAATGTCACAAACCTCCATCCATAGTTCATCAGGCACTCTATCTATCAGATCTAGGCCCTTAAATCTATTTCTCACTTCCACTGTATAATCATAAGGGATTTGATTTCTGTCATACCTGAATGGTCTAGCGGTTTTCTCCACTTTCTTCAGTTTCAGTGAGTAGGCTTCACTTGTGACTAGAAAAGCCAGTCATGGCTACCGCCTTGGTACCTCCATTCGGCTCTCACCCCCACTGGTCCTGGAATGAGGCCTAAAAAAGCATGGCGTTTGTGTATATATTTGGGTCATCATGACCCCTCATGAGCTCCCTTAATAAAAATAAGTATCAGTTTGGAAGCAACCCTTTATCATTTCCTTAGGAAAACACATGTCCGCCATGGGCCTTCAACGCTGTAACCCAGATCCTCTTCCATAGGTCCCTAAGTAGGATGTTGCTAATATTTACCCATTTCTTTCTTTCTCTTTCTCTGTGTGTCATTCCAGGCTATCATGGTATCCCTGCTGACAGATTACTCACCTCAGCTCCAGAAGCCAAAGTTTTGATGCACTGATGCTTCTCAAGAGAGAAACCATGTTCTTCAGGAACAGAATGAGTCAGTTTATGAGGGAAGGAGAAGAGAACAAATCACATAGATAAACAGATTCTAACACGTGGTATAGGTGAAAGGTATGATATTGCTTTGCCACTGTGAAACCTTCCTGAAGCTCCTGATTTCAGTGCTGATGCACTGTGACGTGTGCCTTAACCTGGTTTAAACTTCCTAATTCACAATTTCTGAGTTACATTTGGGTACGATATTAATAATCATATACACTTGCTTCAACTAAACATGAAATACTGTGTTCATAACACATAATGCCTATGCCATTAAAAGTAATCTATGCTTATTGCTCTAATAAATTATCACCCACGCTAATTTATAAGTAAACATTTACCAGGAAGTCAGCTGCTGGCAGACCTGTGGGCTGTGCTCATATCCCCCAGGAGCAACAAGGAAGCCAAATGATCCATCTTGCTGATGTAACACAATTTGCAGGCAAATGGGGTAGACACACATTCATTTAGGGAGGCAAAATGATGAAATTCTTAGAAAAACAGCTATAATTGTGTCCAAACTCTGGAGGTTTTTCTAGTCATTTGTGGAAGGAGAGTCCTTCGAGAGCACGCATCTCTCTTCTGTAATGAATACTTAATGCTAGAAGCCTAAAGAAGCCTTTGTGAACAAGTGGTAAAGCCACAGATACCTAAGTAGGAATATAATGCCCACTAGTGACATTTTCATAGGTTCAAATTCTCCAGCAGGAGCAATTTAATTTTTTCCATGTTTGTGTTCGTCATGCAGCTCATCACACCATGCACTGGATATTTCCATAAATCCACTACTTGCCACACTTAAGTCTATATTTTCCTCTAATTTTTCTTCAAGCTAAGAACAATTTGCACCACTGGATAATTATGTAATTAAAGCTAGATGTCTCTTGTGGGTGAACGAAATGTGTAGTATTGAATTATTATGATATAATTTAAAATCTTTAGTTCAAATGTTAAACAAGTGAAACTTTTCAAAAGTAATGTATTTTATAGAGGACAAGAAGAATAATTAACTTGACATTCCACTTCTACTACTGGAAGAATGTTTCCAGCCTAGTTGACTGATATTCTTCAGCAGATAGCTATGACTTAAATGAGTGAGTATGAGATGAATTACAAATTAGATCTGCAATGAAGATGCAATAAAACATATTTAGTAGGGAGAGGGGGAAGCGCATAATATTACAGGGGAAAAATCCAATTTTTCTAGTAAATAACAAAGGTGACTTTCACATTGATGGCGATTTATTGGGAGCACTTAAGAAAGAAAGAGTGGAGTTTTGTAAGCTGTCTTCTTCCAGCAGAGAGTATAAGGACAATTTAACGAAGAGGCGCTGTGTGGGTTGTACGGGCTTTCCTTCAAACTGCTTCCATACAAAGGACATGATCCTGAGTAATATTCCACTTTCTAAATGGTCCCCTATAGCATGAGTCCCTCAACCTTGGAGATCTAACGCCTGGTGATCTGAGGTGGAACTGATGTGATAATAATAGAAATAAAGTGTGTAATAAACGTAATGCACTTGAAGCACCCTACAACCACCCCCACCCCCAGTCTGTGGAGAAACTGTCTTCCACGAACCCCATCCCTGGTGCCCAAAAGGTTGGGGACGGCTGCCCTACGACAATGAACTCTCATCTCTTTATTGGTTATTCTTAGAACCAAAGAGAAGGTACAATCTTCTTCCCTCAAAGGGAAAGAACTTGTATCATTCCCTTGTCAAAATGTAGTCACTACCTCGAAATGTCCCAAAGCTTTCTTTTTTATGAACACACCATTTAACACGGTTCTCAACCCAAACCTGTAAGCCTATAGGAATTTATTTGCTTTCTTAACTTTTCCTCTTAAGAAGACATTATTTATATTGTCAATTTATAAAGAAAACTAGGAAAGGAAGACTTAGTATTAGTTTTTTTCCAAAGCTATTTTATCTCCTGTTTCACTTTACGCTTTCCTCCCTCATTCCCTTTCCTGTGTAACTACTACAATGACACAGATTAACAAAAACTCCAGCAATGACCTTTGGGTCACTGGTGCAGTAGATCCTATCGACTTAATTAATATAACTAGTCAAAGAGTGCCTTTCTTCCAGGCTTTCTCCACTGTAACACTGGAAGTAAAACTATCATATGATTATACTGCAATGGGGGCTTCCCAGGCGGTACTAGTGGTAAAGAACCCCCAGGCCAATGCAGGAGATTTAAGAGCTACTGGTTCAATCCCTGAGTCAGGAAGATCCCCTGGAGGAGCCACGGCAACCCACTCCTGTATTTTCGCAGTGAAAAGTTTCTAGGAACTTTGGAAAAATAATTCTACATCAGATATTTTGAATGAATATTGTGCTAACGGTTTGACTATTATAATGTCCCCAAGCAGAAAGATCTGCCTAGATTAACATGGTAATGGCACGTTTGATCTCCTACATATATAAGCGACTCTAGAACTTCAGTTAAAATGGTGAGAGCCTCTTGATCAATGCTAAAGACCTAAGGCAAACCTTTTCACATAATAAAAAGGTATAAAGAATACATACAGACAGGGTGTCCAGAACAGTCTTTCTTTGGGCTTTTTTGTCTTGAACATTCTCATCAATGAAGATGGGCTGCAGCATGTCTTGAGACCTGGCCTCACTCAGCAATTTTGTAGGCTTGATGACAAACATGAAAGGTCACACCAAAGAATGGAAAATCAGTCTGGTTACAATGATTGGACACCTACAACTGGGAGCACCATATACTGACATCCAAGATGTACTCTGTGCCAAGGTCTCAGGTAAAGGTGTGTCTAAAGAATCTGCCTGAAATGCAAGAGACCTGGTTTTGATCCCTGGGTTGGGAAGATCCCCTGGAGGGAATGGCAACCCATTCCAGTATTCTTGCCTGGAAAATCCCACAAAGAGAGGAGTCTGGCGGGCTACGGTTCATGGGGTTGCAGAGTCAGACACGACTGAGCTACTAACATTTTTACTTTTTCAAAGGTAAGGGCTAAAACCTGGTCTACACTTCAAATACCAAGGCTTGTGCCTCCTTAGAGCCTTACATCCAGGAGGAAGGAATGACTTTTTTAAAGTTGCCCACCCAGAGGGTACACTTTTCAGTGTTTTATAAGCCTGAATAGGTGCTTTAAGTCACAAAAAAAGGCACGCAAAAGTCACACAAAAGTATCTGGTAGGGTTAACCCTACTTTCAATTGTTTACATCAGGAATTTTTTTCAATATCGCCTTGTACTTGTTAAAGTGAGACATATAGGGACACTTCAGTGAGGCTTTAGGTGTTTTGCCTCAGTTTCTGCCACAGTTTCAAAATGCCAGAATGGAAATGATAGCATCTGTCCATTTTGGCGTGGCAAGTACATGACACGTCATGGAGGCAGGAATCTGCAATCAACTCTGAAGTTCTTTAATTAAAAAAAAATTAATCCCTAATAATTGTCCAGAAAATTTAGTATCAATTGTTGAGAAAAGAATCTTGGTCAGAGCAAATGGAAGTGCATCCCTTTCTGTGAACTAAATCTTTTCACAGACTAAGGAATGCCTGACTTGTATCAATGACGCTACACTTAGTTTCTAGCTGATGCTCTCCTGGAGCTCATTCCCGGGGGCAGGGCGAGCGCAACAGCCGCCTTCTGGAACAAAATCATTAGGTGAATAACATTTTAAACTGGAATGAGGCTTAGAAATAATCCAGATCAACCTTTCATTTTACAAAAAAAGGGAACAGGAAACAGCAACAAAATGTTCCTAGGAGAGAAAGATATTCTACAGGGAGGTGTGCTCAGCACCCCTCCACAAACTATCTGGGATCTTTCAAAGGCTGAATGGGGAATAGGGAACTGGCTGGTCTGGGCCTGTGACTCTCTGAGGCCAGCAGATGAGAGGAGAGCTCACACCTAAGACGAGATAGATACAGACATTCAGAGATGTGAACCAAGATCCAAAAAGCAGTCATGGAGTCGATGCTGTTGGTGTCCCATCCAGATGTCTATTATCTGGCCTCACCCATCCCCCAGCTGCCATCAGGGCTAGATACTGATGGTTCACAGCTGCTCGTTTTTCTGAAACACTATCCTCAACCAACCAGGAACCACTTAGCCCAGGAGGTTAGACTCTCGCCGCCATCATCAGTCATCTCACTACTGACGGAGAGGATATCCTCCCTCCAGGCAAGACGAACCCAGTGGTGAAATTCATGCCCCAGGCTGAAGCCAATATCTGTTGGAGACCACAACCTTGGTCGTTGTTATTTTTGCTGTTTCGTTACTCAGTCGTGTCCGACCCTTATTTTTCAACCCCATGGACTGTAACCTGCCAGGCTCTTCTGTCCATGGGATTTCCCAGGCAAGAATGCTGGAGTGGGTTGCCATTTGCTTCTCCAGAGGATCTTCCCAACCTAGGGATGGAACTCGTGTCTCCTGCTTTGGCAGGAGGCTTCTTTACCACTAAGCCACCCGAGAAGCCCAAGTTGATGCTTAACCTTCTTCCCTCGTTTCTAAGAGTGCTCCTTCAATAAGTCATTTGCACAAGAGTCCCCATCTCAGGCTCTGCTTCTCAGGAATCTGATCTAAGAAGATACATGAATAAGATTTTTCAGAGGTCTGCACTGTTCTGCTGACCCTTCAGGCATCAAGGGAGGAGTAGGAAGATAAGTGGCCATTAGACAAATGGTGAAGAGCACAAACTTCAGCAAGCAAAAATATTTCCGGTTACCAGGATCAGTCTTCCTTAAGGAGGAAGCAGACCATTATAAATAACAAATATTTTCCTGTCACATGTTCAAATTCATAATGAGTGATTTATTAGCTGTGTGGAATAGACCTATTTTCTTTCCCTAGAGAGGAGTACCTTTGAGTTAACTGACACAATATTGCAGGCTTATTTATGTGATAGTTTAAGTCGGAAGTCAAGAAACACCTGGAGTAACAGGCAAATTTGGCCTTGGAATGCAGAATGAAGCAGGGCNGACCATTTCTGTTCTTTACTGTGCCCATTTTTGCATGAAATGTTCCCTTGCTATCTCTCATTTCTTGAAGAGATCTCTAGTCTTTCCCATTCTGTTGTTTTCCTCTATTTCTTTGCATTGATCGCTGAGGAAGGCTTTCTTATCTCTCCTTGCTATTCTTTGCAACTCTAGGGGAACTTAATACACAGGGATCAAATGGGTTGTGCAGGGTCATTCTTTGCCAGGATTTGTAAATGTATTCCACTACACTCTTTTAACTGCACACTGCTTACCAAGAATGAGTACCATATTGAAAACATTTTATTTGAATAAAGAAATTGGGCATCTTGTTTATTAGAACAAAGGTCTGGAACTGGTAGATTCACCAAACTTCTGCTCTGCTAAGCTATGAGACAGGAGAGGGTTTCAAGATTGAAAAGCCTTCATGGCTTCCAAGTCCTCCTGTTAAAACTCTCCCCAAAATGGGACTATTTTGGCTTGGATCCTTATATCCAGTCAAGATATTCAGATTATCTGATTATACAGTACTGTACATATTAAGAGGCTATAGGCATTCATTTTAATGAAGAGGATACAATACATCATTAAGGAATCTGTGTCTTTTGAAGATATGCTGCTTATTTTTCAGATAAAAGCCCACAGCAGTCTATTCTCATTAAATGACATCAGCAGTAAATTCTGAAAACAGGTGTTCTTATCTACCCATGCAATCCAATCAATGGACTTGAGATGGTCCATGAACCCTATGAAATTGCACACATTTTTACATGTGTGTATTAGTATTCTTTTCTGTGAAGGGAAACAAAGCTTTTGTGGCAGCTATGAAAACAGAACTCTCAGATCCTCTAGTGCAAGGACCATAAGTGACTGATGGTCCCAGCTGCAGCAGTGAAATGCATCATTGTACAGATGCCAGGGTCACGCTTTCCACAGCCTGTTCGAAGCCAATGATGCAAGACTTTTTTCATGTTTCGTTATATTCATTACTGTTATTTTTTAGATTCCACATATAAGTGATAACATAAAGTATTTGTCTTTCTCTGACTTATTTCACTGAGCATAATATTCTCTAGGTCCATCCATGTTGGATGCAAGACTTTTCCGATAAAATCTCTGGCTTGGGGCTTTCTGACAGCCTTGCAGAACTCCTTCAGAACTGCATTGCCACCTAAGATGCTTCCGCCCAGCCTTCCCACTTTCTTCCTCCCTTCTCTCTCTCCTTCACACAGAGTTGAGTCTGCTTTGAGGTCTCCATCCAGCATCCCTTGGTTCCTTCCCCATTTTCGGTCTTAGGGACTGTCTCTAAGAAATCTCTTGCATGCCTAGTTCTGTTGTGGCATCTACTTCCTCTAGGACCTGGACTATATAAGTGGTACTGGAGCGGTCTCAGAATACAGGCACTAAGATGTGGAGTTGGAACTTGGTCATTCACTTGCCGGCAAGTAAAGATGACACTGTTCTGGTTGCTAGGTGAGACATGCAGAGTATCTGGCTCAAAGTCATAGTAATTTACTTGCCAAAGGTTTCACTGGTGATGCTCCCAGTGGAGGAGTCCAGGGTTCAGGGGTGTGCTGAAATACCTGCTCTAAAGTGAAAAACAGTGCTGAATCTTATATCCCCTACCACAGAGAAGAAGCCTAGCATCTGGTCAGCCTCTTTCGGTCCTGGAGGCAGGACATTCTACTGCTAGGAATATTACTCTGGTAGAGAAAGCTTCCAGTTTAAGTAGGGACCAGAGGAGGAAAGTGTTCTGCAGGAGGTTCAGGTTATGGTGCAAGCAACATGGCCATGTGGGCCATACAATCCAGCAGACCTTAGGGTGCTCCAAGTGTCAGTGCTGGAAAATGATACAGTGTGGAATTTATGGCAGGCTCCAGTGGGAGAAAAAAAATGTAAGTCCTTGGAGTCTGGAGCAAGGGTATGCCATTCACAGCAGACAAATAATTTGCCTTTTGAGAAACAGGTCCTGGTATGTTAGTGGGCCCTGGTAGGGACACAACATTTGACTAAGGACACCAACATGCAGCTGGAACCACACATTATGAGTTGGGTTCTTTCTGAACTGTTAAGTCATAAAGTAAGACAGGCCTTGCATCAGTCTATAACAATATGGAAATGTTACATCCTGGATAGGGCTTGAGTAAGACCACAGGACTCAAGTTAATTGAATGAGCAGGTAGCCTAGCTCTGCATGTCATCTACAAGAGTTATAACAGTGCCCCAGTAAGGATTGAACCTTATAGACCCAGGGGGAGGGTTCTCATACACACAGCTCAAGGAGGAGCCTAAAGCTCTTGCTCAGTATGTGAAGGAAAGCTAAAAATGAATGGTGGCCACATTACATCACATTCGAGAACGGTCTTAAATGACAATAGGAGGGATGATTTTCCAATGGGTAGAGCCAAAGTGGTACATCTAGCCATCCAGTTTGTGTAGAAGGCACAGCAGTCTGAGGTAAGAATATTTGCACTCATGGAAGTGGCCAATGGCTTGGAAGGGAAGACTAGAAGATCAGATCCAAGGAGTTCTGGAGGTATGTGGATAGATGTATGGGAGTGGTTATAAAATATGAAGGTCTTTGTATCACACGTAAATGTCCACCAGAAGTTATCTACCACAGACAAGGCACCCGACAACTAAGTAGACAAAATGACTCAGACAGTTGACATCAGCCAGCCTTTTATCACCACTCACCCCAGAATTGGCAAGATAGGCACATTCATGTAGTGGCCATGGTTTCCAAGATGGCCACGATAACATGGACTCCCACTGACTAAAAATGATCTAGCTTATTGGTGCCTCCAAATGTCCAACATATTTGCTTCAGAGACCTAAACTGAGCTCCCATTTCTGGCACTATCTCTCAGTCATTTGGTATCAAGTAAACAGCATTGAGTCCCTTCCATCATTTGTCCTCACAGGTATAGATCCTTATTCTAGACTTGGGTTTATCTTTCCTGCCTGTAGAGCCTTAGCAAGTACCACTATCCAGGGGATTATGGAAGGCTTGATCTACAAACATGGAATGCCATGCAACATGGCATCTGACCAGGGGATCCATTTTACAGCAAAGGAGGGGGTAGGAGTGGGCCCATGACCATGGGATCCACTAGTTGTATCACATATGACACTATCTAGAGGCACTCGGCCTCATGGAACACTCCAAGGAATACCTAAATTGCTAGTTTGGGGGCAACACTCTGAAAGAAGGGAGTGCCCTTCAGTATACAGTGTCTATATTAAAAATCAGAGACCTCTATCTGGCTCTACGTCCAAAGAATACATGGATCCAGAGATCAAGGGGTATAAGCATGAGTGGCCCCACTTACCACTGGAGGTTTCCATGCTTCCAGTCCCATCAGCTCTGGACATGACAGAGCTGGTGGTCATGATCCTCAAAGAGGGCACACTCTCGCCAGAGGATGCAGGGAAAGGGTCCCTTTGAATTACAAGCCACGACTACTACCAGGACACTATGGATTCCTTGTGCCCAGGGACCAGAAGGCAAGAAGAGGAATCAATTGTGACAAGAGCAGGGCTGCCTTGACATAATGGTGGAATGGGGAATGTGTGTGCTACCCAGGTGATGTTCTTGCACACCTCTTGGTACTCTTTTACCCAATTATGACTGTGTTCCGTTCAGCGCAGTTGCTCTGTTGTGTCCGACTCTTCGCGAGAGTCTGTGTACGACTGTGTACGGGCAAGTATATCCACCCCAGCCTCATAAGTGTATGATTCCCAAGGGCTCAGACCTCTCAGGAGTGAAGGTTTGCATCTGGAAAGATATGTCAACACTGGGAATAAGTTTAGGCCCAAGAGTGATTTCTCTTCCCTCTGGGTAGGCAGGTCACCTTTCCAACAGAATCAGCCTTATTATATAAACTGCTGGGACTTAGTGGAATGTTGCAAAATCACTTAGGGTGGAGAAATACTTTGCCTTAAATTTACTTATTAAAGTAATACATTAAAGAGAATAAAAATCCTTCTGAATCATCCAAGTCACAATGCTATCATTCACTCCAAGAACTTGAAGTGTACCACCAACCAACACAAAGGCTTTCTCCGTCCTGAAAAATGCAGTGATTAGGAAAGATGATTGCAAACCATTTCTGAAGAAAATTAAATACATACATTTCAGGTCTTAGACAGTTAGGCTTTTGTTTGTTTGTTTGTTTATAAAATGTTCATTCCCCAGCCACCATGGAGCTTTCTCCATGACATTAATCGTGTTCTGCTGCTGGATCTGCTGCTGCTGTCTGCCTAATAGATCTGTTACCCATGGGGGAGTGTTTCAGAGGCTGGTGACATCCTCCTCTCATATTGGTGACAAGACTGATTCAGAGTACTCCTTCCTGACCCATTTATTCACGGGTATGTTATCAAAAATAATCTTAAGCCTTCTACTTCACTGCATAATAAAAAACAAATAAATTCAAGCCACATTCATACTCTCTCCTCTTTGTGTCCCACTCTTGCCCTAGTAATATTTCCTCCCAGGCCTTTGCTCCTCTAAACTGCAAAATAAAAATCTTATTTTCTAAAATTTCAATGTCTGAAATCCCACCAGATATCAGTCCAACTTAAAGAAACTGAAGGTGGAAGAGCAAAGGTGAAGGAAGGAGACATAGGTATACCTATGGGTGATTCATGTTGATGTTTGGCAGAAACCAACACAATTCTGTAAAGCAATTATCCTTCGATTAAAAAATACATCAGTTTATAAAGCTTTTAAAAAGTAACTGAAGGTATGACTCTCTTAGGGTGATATACAAGGGGAGGAGTGACTGGAGGTGGGGCCCAGCATATAGGTGGCAGTGAGGCCTTTTTAAAAGCACAGGAAATCCCAATGATCCTTTCTCAAGAGTGAGGTCTCTGGGGGGCACCAAGGTGTTCACATGAGACACTGTAACTGAGCAGGACCCTATGGGGCCTTCCCAGAAAAGGACTCCCCCCTCCTTTTGTCTGTAGAAAAACTTTAGTCAAAGAATAAATTTAATCAGAGAACTGGAAAAATGCAGAAAGAACGGAAAACAGTCAAGCAAGACAAAAGAATAATAGTTCAGCCATTAAACAAAGACAAGGACCTTTAGTTCCTCCTTCAGGGCTATAAATAATATTCTGAGGCAAGTCCTTTGTGCTGTTTTGCAGAGACTGAAACCCCCGCCAGGTGGAAGAAGTTATCTGTATGCTACCCACAAGCACATAGACTCCAGACTGGTTGGAATCAGAAGGTTGATGATGTTGACGCCCTGTTACCTTACAACCAATCAGTCAGAAGGATATTCATGAGCTGATCACGTACTGCACAACTCCCCTCCCTCACCCTGTCTTTAAAAATCCTTCTATGAAAGCCTCCAGGGAGTTTGGGTTTCTTAAGCACTTAGTGGCTCTGCTTGGCACCCTGCAATACACACTGCACTTCACTTCATCAAAACCCGATGTCAGTAGACTGGCTTTACTGTGCACAGTCAAGTAGACCCAAGTTTGTTTCGATAACAATATTAAGATGAAGAAGCTGCTGGAACATCTGTAGGTTAATGATATATTCCCCTCTTTCTTATATCTGTAGCTGATCCAGTTGCCAAAAACATCTGGGCATTTTTTTAAGCACAAAAAAAAATTACTGCAGTCCATTTAATGAATCTGGAGACCCAATTTACCAAGTGACCTTGCTGAAATTCATCCATTTGCAATACTAAATTAATATGACTTATCTGTTCCTCGTTCCATAGGTTCTGATGCAGGGGGAAGATGACCCAATTTTAATTGAATCAGGTTAAACTGGTCAAGATAAAGTGTCAAATGTGATTCATGGCAATCTTTCAACATTATTCATGTTGGTTTTGCATTCATCAAAAGAATACTTAGTAGCTCTGACAGACTCTGAAGATGCAGCTTCAAACATCTTTTGAATACCTTGATGGGAAAGGCATAAAATAAAATGTCACTAGTAAATATTACTAGTTCAAACACAATATTATAAAACCATTTCTCACATGGTGTTGTTTTTGAAAGAGCGTATTTCATACAACTAAAGGTATGTCTTTTTTTTCAACTAAAGGTATGTCTTAAATAGGTTAATTTCTTCTTGTATTTCAGCACCTTCATGAAGGGAAACATGTAGTGCTCAGCAATAGGCCTTCAAATGTCCTCTTTCAGGCCTCTCCCATACACTCCCATCAGACACCACGGGTGCTCCCTCATTTCTCTCCTTTCAATCAACAGCTGAACATTAGCAACCCATGCTTAAATGGATGTCTTGTCCACATCTAACGACTCATGATCCCATGAAACCTTTATCCACACACTCTGCTTCACCATTTCCTCTGACTCTCCAGCACAGAAGCTCACAAACCAGCTTGTGATCAGAAGTTATTCCTTAGGGAGCAGAAAAAGGAAAGAGTGAGAAAGCAGTTCTTCTTAAAGTGCACAGGGAGGGTAATGGCCAGAAATTCTCAGGTGTCAAGAATTTTTACTCCATCATACTCTGATCTGGCTCTTATCAACCATATTCAGTTCAGTTCATTGCTCAGTCATGTCCAACTCTTTGCTACGCCATGAATCGCAGCATGCCAGGCCTCCCTGTCCATCACCAACTCCCGGAGTTCACTCAGACTCACGNGAGGAGAAGGGGATGACAGAGGATGAGATGGGTGGATGGCATCACCGACTCGATGGATGTGAGTTTGAGTGAACTCCGGGAGTTGGTGATGGACAGGGAGGCCTGGTGTGCTGCAGTTCATGGGGTTGCAAAGAGTCGGACACGACTGAGCGACTGAACTGAACTGAATGGTGAGCTGGTCTCAGGACTTACAAACATTGTGGGAGATGCTAATAAGAACCTGTTACACTGAACAGGGCATGAAATGTATCTGCTCCATGCCATGGGAACTGGTGATGGACATGTAGCTAATGCTCCAAAGTCTACAAAAGTATCGTGTTTACAGGCGAAGGGGAACTGTTTTTCATTTTCATATCTCCCACAAGTAAGTAAAAGATCTGGAAAATCCCCAGGAGGCTCTGGTCTCCTCCAGAAAAGAAAAAAATAGGACAGATGTCTACAAAGTATTTTTAGGTCCCTGTTAGAATTCTCAACCCTTGGTTGCACATTAGCATCACATAGGGCTCCCCAGGTGGCGCTAGTGGTCAGGAATACACCTGCCAATGCAGGTGATCTAAGAGACACAGGTTCAATCCCANGGAGGCTCTGGTCTCCTCCAGAAAAGAAAAAAATAGGACAGATGTCTACAAAGTATTTTTAGGTCCCTGTTAGAATTCTCAACCCTTGGTTGCACATTAGCATCACATAGGGCTCCCCAGGTGGCGCTAGTGGTCAGGAATACACCTGCCAATGCAGGTGATCTAAGAGACACAGGTTCAATCCCAGGGTCTGGAAGATCCCCTGGAGGAGGAAATGGCAACCCACTCCAGTATTCTTGCCTGGAGAATCCCATGGATAGACGAGCCTGCCAGGCTACGATCCATGTGGTCACAAAGAGTGGGACATGACTGACCATCTTGAGCACATGGGGAGTTTTCAAAAATCCTGACGCCTGATTCCCACCTAAAACCAATTCAATTAGACTCTCTGGGGGGTGGAACCCAGGCAGCAGGGTTCCTCAAGCGCCCTGGGGACACCAATGTGCAGCCAAAGTTGAGAACCATCACCTGCAATGACTGGCCACTTATTATGTTTTTGCTTTTTAATTTGAGTAAACAAGCTACAGAAAGATTAAATATACTACTTATAATCAAGCCAGATTCTGTCTTGATTTGTTTCTTCTCACCTTAATCTTTTAAGGTCTAGGAAATATTTCTAGGCAACAATTCTTAGTTCAGGGGCCATTAACACTGAAACCTACTTCTAAGGTTACTCAGAACTCACAGGTTACTGTGAGCTTACTCAGTCTTATTGAGACCCTAGTAAGAGCAGTCAACATTTATTAGTTGGAAAGCAGAGAAATATCTCCACTGCTAGCATGCATAAATAATTTAATAATCTGAAAATAAACACAATAATTTGCCCTTCCAAAGCACCTTGCATCATGAAGCTGGTTTTCAGGGTCTCAAGAGATGTACTTGGTCAGAAACCATCTGGCAACATTTCCTCTGGCTGGTAGGCTTGATACAGCTTTATGATTCACAGTTTTAAATAACAGCACTCTTGAGGGCTGAGGATTGTGGTTGACTAGAGAGAAAATGGAAATGCTGAATGGAAAATTATGGCTGATATATTATTTGGGTGCACCTCTTTCCTGGAGCCAGCCTGGGCTATTATGACTTTATAAATAATTCCACTGAGATGGCTGGGAAAGGTACCACCCCAAAGTTCACACAGCTGTTTGCTGAGAAAACAAGAATCCATGATACCTGGCTGGGAGACCCTGGACTTGTGGCCTCAGCCTTCAAATAAGTGGATGACAACGTGTTTCAACTCTAAAACTGGGATACTTATTTCTCCTTCATGTCACCCTTGGTGAGGAGGGGGAAAAACATGAAGAAATATCTAGAAAATAATTGGGGAGAGAAAGAAGTGGGAGCTTAAGGAAGGGCACAACTGCAAGTAGGACTGGTTCTTGGTGGCTCTTGGTCGTTGAAAGAAGAGGATCGGCTTAAACTAGGGACACCCTGAGTCAGAGACATCAAAATAGACAAGGCAGCGGGACAGGAGTTTGGATTTCAGGAGACAGTCTGGGAGTTTGGGGGATTTACTTAGTATTTAAAAAGTCATGACATGGAATAAGGTCACCGAGGGAACTACTTTCAAGAAAAGAAGCACACACTGAGATCTGGGACCCAGCTACATACAGACTGAGGAGAAGATGAGCTACAGAAGGAGGCTGAGCAAACCGGTGAGTAGGGGAAAGCCAGAGAACGGGGTGCTTTGGAAGCCACGTTAAGCAAAATTCCTAAAATGTATGGCAAGCTTTAAAACTCTCACCCATTGAAGTTCAGTCCTATTCTTGCTTAATTGGGGGAAAGGAAGTTGAGCTCCAGGAAGGCCTTTGATCTTACTTACCACATGTCCTGCACTCCAGCAGCTTATCTCATCATTCCAGTGAAAGCCAAGCTTCTCAGAAATCATCGGGTCTGCCAGTCAAACTTACGAAGGGGAATAAATAAAATGGACCATATCTTGTACAACACAGGGAATTCAGCCAATATTCTATAATGACTATATGTGGAATATAACCTTTAAAAATTGTGAATCGCTGTCTTGTACATCTGAAACTTATACAGTATTGTACATCAACCATCAGTTCAGTTGCTCAGTCGCGTCCGACTCTTTGAAACCCCATGAACTGCAGCACTCCAGGCTTCCCTGTCCATCACTAACTCCCGGAGCTTACTCAAACTCATGTCCATCCAAGTCAGTGATGCCATCCAACCATCTCATCCTCTGTCATTCCCTTCTCCTCCTGCCTTCAGTCTTTCCCAGCATCAGGGGCTTTCCCAACGAGTCAGCTCTTCGCATCAGGTGCCAAAGTATTGCACCTTCAGCACCAGTCCTTCCAATGAATATTCAGGACTGATTTCCTTTAGGATTGACTGATTTGATCTCCTTGCTGTGCAAGGGACTCTCAAGAGTCTTCTCCAACACCACAGTTCAAAAGCATCAATTCTTCAGTGCTCATCTTTCTTTATGGTCCAACTCTCACATCCATACATGACTACTGGAAAAACAATAGCTTTGAATAGATGGACCTTTGTCAGTAATGTCTCTGCTTTTTAATATGCTGTCTAGGTTTGTCATTGCTTTTCTTCCAATGAGAAAGTGTCTTTTAATTTCATGGCTACAGTCACCATCTGCAGTGATTTTGGAGCCCAAGGAAATAAAATCTGCCACTGTGTCCACTGTTTCCCCATCTATTTGCCATGAAGTGATGGGACCAGATGCCATGATTTTAGTTTTTTGAATGTTGAGTTTTAAGCCAACTTTTTCATTCTCTTTCACTTTCATCAAGTATACTTCAACTGAAAAATGAATGAATTAAATAAAATTTTAAAAAATTTTTTGAATGACCAGGATTACACTTTGATATTTACAAAGTCCCCTCTCACACAGGCTCCCTGTAGAACCCTACAACCTCCCTGTGACATAAGAAGGGGTTGTCCGCAAATGTACAGATTGAAGTTTTTTTTTAAAAAAAACCTAATTCCATTGCAATTTGTTCAGTCAGGCATTTCAGACTACAGAAAAGCTTGATGAGAATTCGACTCCTCTGACCTCAGATCTCTGGATTCCATCTCCCAAATCATATTGCTTGCTGTGTAAATGAGGAAAAAAACAGCTTCTTCTAAACCTCAGTAGGCAAGTTTCTCCCAGAAACAGAGAAGTACACAACTAATATTTGCACGCTGCTTAGTGGATCATACTATCATGTGCTCATTACCAAAGAAAGAAAGAAAAGAACCAAACCTCCACTGAATGAGTTATTGAAAGCAAAATTAAACAGATGCAAGAAATATGGCTGTTTTTCTTTGCCTCACCATCATCTTACATTACACTCTACTGAAGGTGGATTGCCAACATGATCATCATTTCCTCTACTTTTCCAGAGCTTCCCCGGTGGCTCACATGGTAAAGACCCTGCAATGTAGGAGATGTGGGGTCGATCCCTGGGTCAGGAAGATCTCCTAGAGGAGGACATGGCTACCCATTCCAGTATTCTGGCCTGGAGAATTCCATGGAGAGAGGAGCCTGGTGAGCCCCAGTCCATGGGGTCGCAAAGAATCAGACATGACTGAGCAACTAACACTTCACTTCTACCTTTCCAAGTAGGACTCAATCCTGATCTAAAGCAAGATATCACGTACTAGCAGAGTCTTAACCAAAGTTACAGCTTTTTATTTAGTGTCAAGGAAATTCAGTTACTTGTAGCCTTTCAGTTCCAGGCAAATTAAAGGAAGTTTAGATCCTAGAAGTAAGGACAAAAAACTTCAAAATTTTTTAAAAAACTAATTTCAAGACTGATAATCAATATACTGGCCAAGGCCTGGCAGCCTGAAAATTTTAGGACTCACTTCAGAGATCTAGAAGCAGAGGGCTACATCTGTTTGTTTGTTTAGTCACTAAGTTGAGCATGTCCAAATCTTTGCAACCCCATGGACTGTAGCCCACCGGGCTTCTCTGTCCATGGGACTCTCCAGGCAAGAACACTGGAGTGGGTTGCCATTCCCTTTTCCAGAGGATCTTCCTGACCCAGGGATTGAACCCAGGTCTCCTGCACTGCAGGCAGATTCTTTACCATGAGCCACCAGGGAAGCCCATTGGTATCTGCTGCTGCTAAGTCACTTCAGTCGTGTCCGACTCTGTGTGACCCCATATACGGCAGCCCACCAGGCTCCCCCATCCCGGGGATTCTCCAGGCAAGAACACTGGTGTGGGTTGCCATTTCCTTCTCCAGTGTATGAAAGTGAAAAGTGAAAGTGAAGTCGCTCAGTCGTGTCCGACTGTTTGCAACCCCATGGACTGCAGCCTATCAGGCTCCCCCGTCCATGGGATTTTCCAGGCAAGAGTACAGGAGTGGGGTGCCATTGCCTTCTCCAATTGGTATCTACAACCCTCCAATAAAAAGATGATGTATACAATGCAGGACAGCCCCAAACAATCCTAAAATTCCATTCTTCAACTGTATACAATTTTGCAGTTGAGTCTCAGTATGCTGAGCCAGCAGTCCATGAATACAGAACAGAGAATAACAACACAGAACGTGGAAGTCACAGAGCTGCTTGGATTTTCAGTCCAAACTAGGAAGTAAGGGTTCCGAATTTCAAAGGACAATCTGTCCTGCCTGGAAACAGGCTCCTGCCTTTCAACCAGCTATCAGCTCCTTCTCAGCTTCTGTGGTTAACTCTAAAACTAAGTGGCCAAGGGTCATTTAAGAAACAACCCGAAGACCTTTTGAGTCACTACCGGAGAAGGACCCAAGACAGAGGGCACGCCTTACTTAGCTGAAGAACACTGATCACCCTCCCCATTCCAGGTGCCCTGGGGTAGAAACAAGTCAAAGGCAGGCAGAATAACTCCTGCGAAAAAGGAACAGCACACTTGCCGGGTTCTTTCAGGAGGCGCCAAGCACTGTGAGCAGAGCGAACATAGCAGGTGCTGGGTGGCAGCCTGCGGGTCACACATGGGCATCCCTGACGCAGGCAGGGCAGGCCCTGGGGAGACATTCCTGGTGGAAGTAGGGCCCAGACAGCTGCCATGGCTGCTGCCACCTCTGCCTCCCGCTCAAGCAGGAGACCTGGGCTAGCCCAGGGGCAGCAGTGCCCACTGCCAGGGCATTCTCATCACCTCAGTTCTTGACACTCACATCTTTGGCTTAGACTTCAGAGTGAATATAAGTCGACATTGCCAGCATCACAGGCAAGTTCTGAGATTTACTCTCAAGGAGAAGACAAGATAGGGATGAAACCCTCAGTAAGATGCAGGTGTTGAAGGAGCATACTGTGTTCAAAGCCGGCATTTAGACACCAGGAAGTAAAGCCATTCAGCTTGCAGTATCACCCTTGTCCACAGTGTCTGCCACCAGGAATGTCTCCCACCTACCACCACCGACTCCCAACTCCACAGAGCCATTTTCCCTGTGTTCCCTTGTGTCCCTGTGCCCCCTTTTCCCTGAAAGCCCCTGCACAGCATCTTTCAGAGAATGAGGGGATGGAAAAATGTCTGCCCTTTAAAGGCTGAACTCACCAAGCTAAGGAATTCACATGAAGGCTCTCCCACTAGCCTGAAATGATACCATTTCCAAGGTCGCTCTGGGACTAGGGCTCCAATCTGAGAAGCTTGAACTGTTTGAATGAAAGACTTTGAAGGGGCAGGGGGCACTGAACTCTTCTCTCGCCCACCTTCACTCTGATACAAAGGACTGCTCCCACTGGAAAGCAAGTCAGAGGGAAATTCCATCTCAACCACCCTGACTTGCCGATAATTTCCAGATACTCTGTATCAAGGACACCCACCCATCCGCCCCTATGCTTTTTCAGTCAGAGAGAAAACTCAGCCAAAAGGAAGTCAGCTTGCTGACAGCCAGATTTTTCTGGACTTCCCCATCCTCCGGAAACTCACAAGACAGGTTCGCTGGCCTGGCCAAAGAGGAACAGCATCTGATGGACCAAGACAGGGCTGGTGGTTAAAGATGCGAGGGAAAGCAAACGTATAAACGAGGGCCAACTTAATGAGTTCTGAGTTCCCTAATGTGTTCATTGAAGTCTCTGTACTCCTGATTGTTTAAAACCCATGTTTCCTGCTTTCCCAGTCTGTGTCCACCCTACAGCCCTTTCCAGCACTGGCCTAATTCTCCCAGTCTCTCTCTACCTTCCTCCAACTGTACCAAGTGCATTCAAGGTTCATTCATCCTCTGTGGCAAGCACCCTTTCCTTAGTTCCTCTAAACTATTTTTATTATCAATTCAGGTTAAGTCTGCCCCTCCATCCTTTCGGTCCCTCTCCCTGACGTGAGCAAACAGTAAAGATAGAAGATGATGAACGTTGCTCAATATCCAAGCTTCCCTTGTCCCCACTGCATCCGACAACAACAACAACAAAACTATTTGTTACCTGTTTGGTCAACTGTCTGGGAGAACCTCACAAGATGGGGTTGGTTTCCCGAAATCAGAGGAGAAGAACATGGAGCAGAAAGAAGGAAAAAGAGCAGGCAAACATCGAACCTTCATATGATGTTACTCAAAGTTGGTACGAAGCCTCCCTGCTGGACCGTCGCTTGGAGTATGCAGGTTTCTAAGCATGACATAGAACCTACAGGACCTTGTCTTGGAGGTATAGGAAATATGTGTTCAAAGGAGAGCTCTGCATTGTCTCCACACGGCACCCCCTCCAGATGATCCCGCTCCAAGCTCTCACCGCCCTGGAGCTTTCAGGTGTGAGTGGCTGCTCAGCCGCTCTGTCACTCAGCCATGTCTGACTCTTGCAACCCCACGGACTGTAGCCCACCAGGCTCCTCTGTCCATGGGATTTCCCAGGCAAACATACTGGAGTGGGTTGCCATTTCCTCCTCCAGTGGATCTTCCTGACCCAGGAATCAAACTCAAATCTCCTGCGTCTCCTGCATTGCACGCAGATTGTTTAACACTAAGCCACACACACAACTCTTTAAATGATAGGTGACTGGTAGACATTACAATGGTCACTGTCCAGTTTTCAGTGACTTCCCTCCCCACCCTGCAGAAAAATCAGATTTGCCGCCATATGCAATTCAATCTCTTCACTCAATATAAGTGTATGCTTTTTGACTTTTTCCCTTTGAATTGCTTACAGTGTCTGCCGAGTTCCTTAACCCAAGTAAAACAGAATCGTTAACCTGTGTTCATTTTCACAACTGCATGAGAGAAATTATTTTACTTTTTTCTGAGTATCAGCCTTTTATTGGGGTAGCACCCAGGCATCTTTAAAAAGGTACGCCTAGGCACTGCAAAGTAGGGGAAAGCGCTGCTGTGTAGCAAGGTGGACAAAAGAGAGCTCTCCTGTTAAATGTGGCCAGCCAGCTTCTTGCTGTAAATAAAGTCTTCTTGGAACACGGCTGCGCCCATCCATTTATTTATTGTCTGTGGCTGTTTTCAACCTATAACAGGGAAGTTGTGACAAAGACGCTATGGTCTGCAAAACTGAAAATCTTTACTGTCTGGTCCTTTATAGAAACACGGTGGCAGCACTTGCTCCAGGGGTGTTGCTTTCAAAGATCTGTATTTACCAAGTGAATCTCTCATAGTCCCTTCAAGGAAGTAAGATTCAGGTCGGCTATGGGGATCAGCTGTGCTGCAGAAAACTCAATAGAAATGCTGATGCAGGGTTTGACACCAGCTCTCTACAGCGAAAGGAGGTGCACAGGAAAATTGAGTACGGGGCTCTGAAGAAAACACATTTTGTGGAGGAAGCATGGACCTCCAGAAAAAGTTCCCATCTTAGGAAGTTACAGAAATTCCTTCACATACTCATTCAACAAGCACGTATGGGGCACCTACTGTTGTTGCATACAGCACGCATTTACTAGCTGTATAACCCAGAGCATACAAAACTCTCCCAGCCTCAGTTTTTTCATCTGTAAAATGCGGATGTTAATGTGTATGCCTCAGTTTTCTCATAAAATGGGGATATTAACATAGTATCTATCTTAGAAGGTTTTCATGAGGCTTTAATGAGTTACACATAAAACCCTTAGAACAAAGGCTAGTAGGCAGTAAACACTGTCAATTACTGCTATACAATGACTAGAGCTCCCAGTTATACACCAGTTGTTACAGTAGACTCCCCATGTGCATTCTCTCTGAACTGTACAGTTACCATGCAAGTTGAGATTTATTTCCATTTTACTGCTGTAGAAACAAGCCCAGAGAGGTCAAATGACATTTCCCAGAATGCAAGGTACGGGCAGAATTGAAACCTACAATTCCGAAGTCTAGGCTTTTTTCAGTAGAAGCTCCCTCCCGCAAGGTCTAAAGAGATGGTGACCTCGGGATTGCAGGTCTATGCTGACAAGATGTTCTAAATTTCTCTTCTGATTCAAAGTTTGGCTATGGTATAGCATGTGTTTCTGATAAGAGGCATCTAAATATTTTCCTTTGGGTAATAAGAACAGAGGAGAAGATATTCCCATGATGAAAAATGTTTAAAAAAAGAAATGAAAATATAAAGGTAAAACTTTATTACTCCCAAAGAAAATATTCAAGGCGTATGTTATCCATCATTTTCTCTCCTAGGTAAAGCTGTACTTACATTTGAAAGCCAATACTGTAAAGCAGTTTACAGAGTGCCCTTAAAATGTTCTTTTCTTTAGAACTTGAGAGAACATAAAAAAGGCCCCAAATGTGCATTTTAAAGCAGCTGAAATTGGTCCAGCACTCTTTTAATCCCTTTAAATGAAAAGGGTTCTCTCCACAGAGACTAAAAATAATTTGGCTCAAAATGCTGTATTAAAATGTAACCCCAGCTAATTTCAACGGTTCATAGGCAGAGGCAGGTTAATAGTGCTTTGTATTTAAAAAAAAAAAAAAAAAACAACTATTTCCGACCATTTGTGTTTTATATTACATTCTTCTAGGCAAAGGACTACTTTTAGTTATGGGAAAGAATACAAACAGAACCATATTCTTAACAACCAAGCAGCCATGTTTAGAAAGCTCAGTGAAGCTGAAACCTGCTATAAGGATGACAACACTCTCCACATTTGAGAAAAGTCTCATTGTTTACCAATATTTCTAATACTCGAATATGCAAACCTATCAAGTCCCACCTTAAAGCTTTAGGCAACACTTAAGCTCTGAAGTATACTTCTTGGGACACATAATTTGGTCTGAAAATTCTGGTTGTAATAGGTGTTGTAAAAAACCACAATAAATAATTAAACCTGTACAGACTTCAAAGCTTCTATTTCTGGTTGCATGTCTTTTCCAAATCAATGCCTTCATAATGCTGCAGAGCAGAAGCAAAACTGTCAATAGGAAAATGAGATCTGGTGCTCAGGACGCTGAATGGACAACAGAGTTACCCAGACTTGTGGCTAGACAGAAAAGAAGCCCTTGGTCACCACACAGTCTCATCAGAGGACATACCTTCTCTTGGGTGGGCCAGAAAATCATGTACACTTCGTTCTACAGACAGACGGTACACCAGTGCCCATGAAAGACCTCAGCTGCACACCCAGTTAGCCAGGAGGCACGCGGTGCTACGGCTGGGGAGAGCAGATGCGTCTCAGGCTCTGGGGGTGCCCCCCGTTCACTTTTCAAAAGCCCAGGCTAGGTTACTCAGCCCCATACATGTCAAAATCTTTTGCTCCTTCAAAGTCCAATGAACTCAGAGCTCCTCATAGAATTCTCAGGCATTCGTTCATATCAGCTCCTAGGATAAGGAAATTCCTGGGCTTGTTAAAAACTTTCACAGGGTTTCAGAAAGCAAGTCTTGGACTCCATTCAGATCCCAGCACCACCACTCTTTTAGCAGTGACCTTGGGCGCACGGGCTGAAGCGGAGGCCAGTTTCGTCTTTTGTAAACTAAGGATGACAGCCATTCCTACTTCGATGTCTACACATGGCAAGGGCTGGATGGCACCTGGCACAAAGGTGTTGGCTGAATGGTCAGAAACCTTGTTAACGGACTTGACCTTTGGCTTCCGATAGTAAGATGTGTACTGGATCCAATGATGTAAAAAAAAAAAAAAAAAAAAGACAAGAAGTTCCAGCTTAAGTTGATAAATTGGTAAATACATGCATCTAATTTCACTCTCCTATAACCCCATCAAGACCACATAAAGGAACTGCTGTTTTAAAAATACAAGTTTAGGAGAAAAGAAGAGTAAGGAGCAACAGATTTTCAGAATCTGCAAAGCAGAGAGAGGAGGGCTAAGCGATTCAGGAGGTGAGGGGAAAAAAATGATCTCAAGCCATTAGGGAGGAAAGCGGAAAATGGGCACGCCGCTCCTCCAGAGCTGGGGAAACAGAGGACAGGAAAAGTGCAAAAGGCTGGAAAGAAAGCTGTTTTAGAAGCTGTTAACTTCCAGCTTCTCATCCCATTCCATGGAGTGACTGCTCCTTCCCCACCAAGGCAAACATCCAGAGAGATTTATTTCCTGAAGAGGGTAAAATACAGGGCTATCTGGCCTGGGAGGCATCACGAGCCATGGGTAGTCTGGTGAAAATAGGGGTGTCACATAAGTAGACATGCACACTGAACCCTGAACACAGACAGCACCCACCCCAGATCTCTTCCCCCCAGGAGCTGCCAGGCCGAACTCCAGATCCAGCCCTCCCAGGAGGAGACTGAAAGCTTCTCTGGGACATCTAAGCAGACCAAGAGGGAAGGCCTAAAGAGACCAACATTCCAACATTCCACCAAATACCCAACCTGGATCACTCTATGGGGAAATAAATTTGACAACGTCCACCCTCCTGCTCAGAACTTCACAATAGCTTTCTAGACCCCAAGCAACCAAGGATTATCAAACACCTGTGAAAACACTCTGAAAGTGAAAGTCACTCAGTCATGTCAGACTCTTTGCAACCCCTTGGACTACACAGTCCATGAAATTCTCCAGGTCAGAATACTAGAGTGAGTAGCGTTTCCCTTCTCCAGCGGATCTTCCCAACCCAGGGATCAAACCCAGGTCTCCCGCATTGCAGGCAAAAGCCTCTACAAAGACGATAAAGATCAAAACAAGCAAAAAGAAGGGAGCAAGCTGGAGAAAGCCCAAGCTTCAAGCAAATGTGTATTAATGATATTCTTAGAGAAGATTGAGTATCCATGAAAATAAAACAGTGATGAATAACAAAATCCAGAAAATTAAAACCCAAAGAATTTGCAGAATTTAAAGAATATTTTAAGAAATTACAAACTAGAAGTGTTAGATGGTATCTTCTAAAAATTCAAGTATAAAGAGATTGAAAAGAGGAGAAAATGAAAATTCAAATAACTGCTATGGAGAGTCCAGCGCCTGAATGCTACCTGCAGGATGAGAAGGGAACATGGAGAACAAAAAGAACATTCAAGAAAGAGGGAAATGGCACATAGTATGTCAGAGACCATCTAGCACAGTGAATGAAAAGAAACCCATGTCTTGGCCCATGAGTGTGAGATTTCAGCTCCTTGGGGACAAAAAAGACATTACAAGCTTCCAGAGAGAAAAAAAAAAAAAAAATCAGGTCACAAGTAGCCTATTAGAAATCAGAAGAACTTCGTACTTTGCAACAGAAACAGTGGAAAGAGGGAACAAACAGCAATGTGTTAATTTCCCTTCAGGACTTGGATTTCAAACTTGCAATTCTATTTCCAAACTGCCAATCAAGTGTGATGGTAGAACAGACATTTTTAGGCCAGTTGAGCTTCAAAAAATTTACTTCCCACGAACCTTTCCTCACAAAGTTACTGGAGGATGTGCATTACCAGAATAAGAGGAAGACAAGATCGAAGGAAAAGCAACTCTAGGGACCTCCTAATGGCCTCACGGTCAGCATTTGGCGCTTTTAGTGTGGAGGCCCGGGTTCAGTCCCTTGTAGGACTGAATCATCCTGCATGCTGTGCAGCGTGGCCAAAACACAAAAATAAACAGATTTTTTAAGAAAGCACCTCTAATCCAGGAAAGGCCAAGGGAATCCAGGATGAGAGAGGAGGCGGCGCCCAGGATGCCAGCCAGGCATCGAAAGAAGTCCAGACGGGAGCAAGGAGACTGCAGAGATGGGCACACTGAGGGCTGTCCTCACTAGACCCTTGCTGCCGTTAACCCTGAGGACAGAGTGGCCCAGCAGGGCTCAGATCCTCAGATCCTGTGTTGCTCTTCCTGACCACTGGCTGATGTCAGCCCCTCTCTCCCCATCGGGCACTCCCCAGCAGCATTCTGCTTTGACCTATTACTATGCATTGGGAACAGGCCCCAGTGAGCTAAAAAGAAGAAAATGCGGAGGTGCCCATCTCCCCCAATTTCCTACTGGGCACCTAGTACCTGGCCCTACACCACAGCACTGTCAGAGGTCCTGACATGGAGAAGCCCCCATTATTCCTCAGATTCATTCGTGGCCTTGCCCATCAACTTCCCCAGAATAACTTCATGGAACCTAAAGCCCAACTTCTCCCAGAGGCCTGGCTCAACTGACCCCCATCCCCACCTTAGGACCTTCAGCGACAAGAAGTACAGTCTCCCTTTCCTTTCAGAGCTAGGTGTGTGCACACTACTTGGTTTTTAAAGCAATACAGTGTGTAGGGAGACACACACACACACAAATACTAAAAAATAAGAAAATAAGCAACACAAGACAGGACAATGGTTATCTCTGGAGGGAAGGGGGTACCGTGCAGCTGCAGCAGGGCAGAGGGGAGTGGTCTCTAGGGAGCTGCTAGGGACCCATTTCTTAAACTGGGGGGTGGGCACGTGGCAGATTATTATTCTCTATACCCCAGTTCCAGCTATGAAATTGTCTTCTGTATTTAGCATATGTCTTGCCATTTAGGGAATTCCCCAGTGGCTCAGTGGTAAAGAATCTGCCTTTAATGCAGGAGATGCAGGTTTGATCCCCAGGTTGGGAAGATCCCCTGGAGAAGGAAATGGCAACCCACTCCAGTATTCTTGTCTGGGAAATCCCATGGACAGAGGAGCTTAGCGGGCTACAGTCCATGGGGTCGCAAAGAGTCAGACACGACTGAGCTCACATGCACCAATCTTTGACATTTGGGAAATGATTAAGGTCACAGATTATATTACAAATCCCACAGAATCTGTACTGTTTGTCTCTGCTAAACAGTGGTAGACAGCATCTATTCCCATTACCAGCATCCCTTTTATATGCCCTGAGACAGCTGTCACACAAATGCAATTCTCAAAGACACTTTGACAACAGGAACAAAGAGAAAAAGGACCCCGTGTAATTAGCTTTTGTACAGAGCCATAACGAGAAATGCCCTAGTGCGCCTCTGCCAGTGGGATTCCCTGCGTGCCTGATGGACTTCTGAGACAAACTCGTGTCCAGGAGAAATGACTGTGCTCACCATTTCCTCGACAGATTTTAGTCATGTTTGAACAGGCTGCCAATTCTAAAATAAATGCCCCGACCCACAGGTTCACTTTCCCAGCATGATTCAGATGGAACAGCAGCCATGTTGACCATTAACTACTGACCCAGCATTGGTAGATTTCCTTAAATGCTATGGATGCTCTGCTCACACCGCCATGGCTGGAAGGCATTATTCTTGAAAGGCTGTTCAGTTTCACAATGTCACTCCAACAGAAAACCTCTTTCCGAATTCTCACCTTCCCTTTTCTGGCCAGTTAAAGAAAGAGAGTACTCCAGCTTTTCACAGAGAGCAGAAGAGGCCACAGCCTGAGCCTCTTGGTGTTCTGCCATCTGCCTGAGACCTGGCCTTCCTTCCCGACTGCCATTGATTTTGTTCCTTCTTGTGAGATTCAGCTGGAGGAGATCAAAACCAACTGAGCTCAGATTCAAGTAAGGGCATCGATCCCACTCACCCAGGTAATAAAGTGAAACAGCTGGCTGAATTATATGACCACAGATGGATTCACAGCCCCCTCCCCAGACTTCTCTCAAATAGTGTCAGCACCAGAATCTTCAGAAGGAATCATTCTTTCCCATGCTCAAACTGCCTCTGCTTGAAACAAAACTGCTCTTTTGTGAATAAGCTCACCTCTGGAGCAAATCAAGATTTGGCCGCAGTGCTTCTTTCATGAGATGTTTTGCAAAAGTCATGGCCATCAGTAATGTATCTTCTCCTAGACCTGGACTTCTCAACCTTTGCTGCACACTGGAATCACCTGGTGAGCTTTAAAAACTACCAGGCCTGGGTCCCACTGATTTCCTGGGTCAGAGGTGTGGCTGGGGGCTCCTTGAATTTGAAAAGCTCCCCAGCTGATTGAAGCGTGCAGCCAAAGGTGAGAACTACTAGTCTATTAGAGAATAATGGTGACCAGTTTCTTCCCATTAAAAATAGAGGCTAACATTTCCTAAAACCCATCACTGTTGTTTACCTGCCAGGCAGCACAGCTAAGGGATCAGGAGTCAGGCTGCCTAGGTTTGCCTACTGGCTGTATCACTCAGTATTCTTGGGCCATTTATTAGGCTTCTCTGTGTCTCAGTTTCCTCACTTGTGAAATGAACTAATGTTAGTACCCAGATCTCATAGGATGATGGGTAGTATTGGGTTGGCCAAAAAGTTCGTTCGGATTTTCCATACCAGCTTACGGATGAATCTGACTGAACTTTTTGGCCAGCCCAATAAACTAGATGATATTTTTTTACAGAATACTTACAATGCTAGTTATGACACAGAAAAGCCTGGGGTAGAGCACAGAGAGCTCAATTCAGTGCCCTATGGTGGCCTAGAGGGGTGGGATGAGGTGTGCAAGGAAGGCTCAAGAGGGAAGGTATATATGTATATATATATATTGGATTCACTTTGCTGTACAGCAGAAACTAACATTGTAAACCAACTATACTCTAATAATAAAGTAAAATAATCCTTCTGTAACAGAGAAATGTTTGCTTAATAAAATATCAAGCCAGGTTTCTGTCAAGGCCTCCTCAAGAGAAACTAAAAAAGAAATTGACAATCGTGTTAACTGAAATAATTCAGAATGAGATAAAACTTTGGGATGCCAACTGCACATCCGGGGAACAAAAATTCCTAAAGGTGTCTCCACTACCTCTTACTTTTATAAAGAACTTTATTCAGCTCTGGTGAAAGAGGCATTTCTGAGGTCAAGAGGGAACTTTAACATAACACGGCAAGATTCTCTCTTGCCACGTCCACCCTTCTCTTCATCGTTTCAGACATCCATGTCTTTGTTAATAAGCTGGTGTGAAATCTGAGGTCTGTATTTGCAGGGCTTGGTAAGAGTGGCTTTAGAATTCCAAGTTTGTCTTTTCAAAAGGAATACATCCCTGCCTCACTCAAAAAATAAAGCAGTATTTTTTCCAAAGGGTTCTCTGCACTGCTGTAGGAAAACAGGTCCCTGAATTTTTTCTATCTTCATTTTTTTTAAGCTGTATGCCAAGCACCACGCACAGGAAACCATTCATTCTAAAAATATATTTAAAACAGGAGATCAAGACTGAATATAGCCTTGAAATGTATGTGTGAACAGATATTGGGCTGCACAAGCTTTTTAACTTCACAAATAAATATAAAACAGTATTTGAGGAAAGATATTTTTATACATGCAGCTCCTAAATACAGAGGAAGCCTGATGAGTAAACATCTCAGAGTCTGGCCCACTGGCTTCTACTAATTAATCAAGACGGTTTCATCAAGGCAGTGCAAAAATGCTGCAGAAAGATTGTGTGAACAGAAAGCTCCAAATGTTATTCACCAGCAATACTTCAAACGCGTTCGGCTCGCTAAAGCTTTATTCAAGAGCCATCACTTAAATCCTCTAATGCCATGAAGTAGCGTCTTAAAAATAATTTAAAAACTTATGTTGAAACACGCAGATTACTAACCAGACACTGCTGAGAGTATGTGTAAAGGGAGCCAACATCTCTCCAGTGCAATTAGGCACTGGGAATCAAAAGCATGGAAAGACTGTATATCCTATGAACCGGGATTCAGCTTCTAAGGATTTATCCTTGAGAACTAACTGGACACACATGTAAAAATGCACATTCCAGGAAGGTTATCACATTGCTTAATAGCAAAAAAGGGTGCAAAAGTATCAGCGCACTGGTTACCTAGAGAATGATATGTTCACAATAGAGTCATGGGGCACAGACATGTATTGAGCTAGACAGAAACACATCTGCAATAAACTTAGCAAAAAGGGGTGGTTAAATTATCTGAGTAGTCCAACTCCATTTCTGTAGAAAATACGGCAACTTCATTTTGTAGAAAATATGGCAACAAGTCATAGAAAAAAACATGGTGAACCTAGATATTATCATACTGAGTGAAGTGAGTCAGAAAGAGGAAGACAAATATCATATATCACTTAAATGTGGAATATAAAATAGAACATAAATGAACCTATATATGAGACAGAGAACCGACTTGTGGTTGCCAAGGGGGAGGGGAATAAGGGAGAGGATTGGGAGTTTGGGGTTAGCAGATACAAACTACTGTATAGAGAATGAATGAATAACAAGGTCCTACGGTATAGCACAGAGAACTATATTCAATATCCTGTGATAAACCATAATGGAAAAGAAATGAAAAGTCACTTTGCTGTACAGCAGAAATAACACTGTAAATCAACCATATTTGAATAAAACCTTAAAAAAAAGAAATTTCAAAAAAGTATGAAAGGCTTTACACCAAAATGTTACAGTAAATTCTCTCTGACAAATAGGATTGTGGGAATTTTTCTTTTGAGGAGTAATTTCTGACTATTTTATTATGTATGGTTTCTCAATGAAATAAATGAACAGAATATGAAACATTTTTAAACTATGGACAGTGAATAAAATAATAAAGAAGAAAGTAGACTACTTTTGAACTTTTCTCCCATTCCACAAGTGCTCCATATGATAAGCCTCAGGAATAACATCTAGGAAAGGAAAATATCACATGACTCTTATTCACAAGAAATGGCCAGAAAAAATAGACAGATGGAATGAACATTTCAAACCAAACACTATCTTCTAAAGTGAGTGCTTTCCACACTGGATTTTGCTGCTGGGGTGGTTAGCAGCCAAGTTTTTCTGGAATGTCAAGTTCTCAAGACCCTGGCTGTGACAAACGCTAACAGTTCTGTTACCCTTGCTTTCTTTTCTTTAAATGGCATCTCAAGAACTCTCCCGGGGGTGTGAACTGTCTATAAGAAACAAATATTTAAAGGCACTAAAAGCTTAGTGTCCTCAACTTACTTTGACTTATTAAACTCTTTGCCCTCTTCATCTTCCCTTTTATTTCTCCAATTCTCCCATATTTTCCCATAGGCGGGATCCTTTCTTACCAAGGACCAGGAGCTTAAGTCAGGGAAGATTCGGGTAATGCCAGAATTTGGGGATGCCTGGAAGGCAAAAAGATAGAACACTGAAGCCATTCAAGACTCATATGGTAATCTTAATTCCAAGTCAGAGTTGGCTTGTCCTCTCTTTTTCTCTCAAGGCTAAAATAAGACCGGAAACCAGTCTGTCTGTAGACCCTAAGCATGGCCATGATTTGGTTTCCGCAGGGTCAGCAAGGGAGTCCTAAAGATGGTTGAGCAATTCAATGATCAGGCAGTGCTCATGCCTCCTGTGTTGAAACATCAACTTACAGAACTGTAGAGCTGAAGTGGGCCTTCTCAATTTTACAGGTGAATGTGACCGAAAGCATGGGAGTTCAGCACCATTGCTTGGGTATGAAATTGCGGGCTTCACCACGGGTCTTTTGAACCAGAAACTTTGAGGTGGGGGGGGGGGGGGNGGGGGGTGGGGGGGGGTGGGGGGGGGGGGGGGGGGGGGGGGGGGGGGGGGGGGGGGGGGGGGGGGGGGGGGGGGGTGTGGGGGGGGGGGGGGGGGGGGGGGGGGGGGGGGGGGTGGGGGGGGGGGGGGGGGGGGTCCAGGTGTCTGCAAGCTCTCCATGTGCTTAAGGATCATCTAGGGGAAAACGAAGGGCAAGGGCCTTCCCAGTTGGCTCAGTAGATAAACAATCTGCAGTACAGGAGATGCAGGTTCCATCCCGGGGTCAGGAAGATCCCCTGGAGGAGGCCGTGGCAACCCACTCCTATATTCTTGCCTGGGAAATCCCATGGACAGAGGAGCCTGGTGGGCTACAGTCCACGGGGTCACAAAGAATCAGACATGACTGAGCATGCACAGGGGAAAGAAACAGAAGCACAGTGAGGGTACAATTGTTTGTCTTCACAAAACAGAGAGAGAAAAAGCAGTTGTTCTCAGTGAGACATCCAAATAAAGCTATAATCCCATTTCAAGATCCACAAAGATTGTACCTACAGGTCTCTAGATTATCTTTCCATCCTAGCGATCTTTTCCCTTTTCCATCACTACACTTAGAGAAACTGAGGCAACCAAGACAGAGCAGCCCAATGCAGTCTTTGGAGTGTGAAGAAGCATTTAATTCAAACTCTTTTTACAAATTGCTGGTAGATGGTGACTGCAAGGAAATCACATTTAACAAGCTAAAGAGTCGACTTCTACATTAGCTCCCAGAACGTCAGACCAGCAAACACTAGAACAGGAATTTGATGATGCACGAATCTACCAGAACAGGAGCTCCTTATCTTATTTTCTCAGGCTGTCCTCTGGATCCACACCAAGCCTCAGAGAGGAGCTGGGGCAGTAGGAGGTTCTATCTCACAAAAAAGCCAGGTTCCCAAAAGATAGTTTCTAAATCAGTTATTTGAAACTTGGACATGTTTCCTCATACAATGATATGCATGGACTTAGCTATCTAATCACAATAGATTTACAATGAAGGTATTATTTAAATAAATAAAAATAAAGTTCTTGGTGAAAATGTCTTTTTAAAACTGAATGAACTTTTTGGCCAAGCCAGTATCACAATATCTTCTATTGCTTTCCAGCTCAAGTTATACAGCCAGCTTTCCCATTGCCTGGTGTTCTCAGGACCTTTTTGGGCTCTGACCTCAGCTTGAAATGCTTCTAGAGCATGTGGGCTGTGCTCTCACTTCATTCAGGCCTCTGCTCCAATGGCACCAGCTCAGAGAGGCCTGCCCTAGAATTGCAACTCCCCACCGCAACCTCAAAAGCAGAGACACTACTTTGCCAACAAAGGTCTGTCTAGCCAAGGCTATGGTTTTTCCAGTGGTCACGTATGGATGCGAGAGTTGGACTGTGAAAAAAGCGGAGCGCTGAAGCATTGATGCTTTTGAACTGTGGTGTTGGAGAAGACTCTTGAGAGTCCCTTGGACTGCCAGGAGATCCAACCAGTCCATTCTGAAGGAGATCAGCCCTGGGATTTCTTTGGAAGGAATGATGCTAAAGCTGAAACTCCAATATGTTGGCCACCTCATGCAAAGAGTTGACTCATTGGAAAAGACTCTGATGCTGGGAGGGATTGGGGGCAGGAGGAGAAGGGGATGACAGAGGATGAGATGGCTGGATGGCATCACCGACTCAATGGGCGTGAGTCTGAGTGAACTCCAGGAGTTGGTGATGGACAGGCAGGCCTGGCGTGCTGCAATTCATGGGGTCACAAAGAGTCGGACATGAGTAAGCGACTGAACTGAACCCCAACCTCTCCATTCCCTTGCCCCTCCTTTATATGTTGTTGTTTAGTTGCTCAGTCATGTCTGACTCTGCGACCCTATAGACTGTAGTCTGCCAGGTTCCTCTGTCCGTGGGATTTCCCAGGCAAGAATACTGGAGTGGGTTGCCAATTCCTTCTCCAGGGGATCTTCCCAACCCAGGGATCGAACCCCTCCTTTATATAAGTGCTCTGAAAAGACTTCAGGAATTGATATTTGTTTGTCAGAACCTTAAATTTGTTTGCCTTTCTTTGATTACTGGCTGACATGAATGTTTTCTTATGTGTATACTGCCAGCCATGTGTATATTTATATTTCTTCTTTTGTAAACATCCTCTTCATGACTTTTGCTGATTTTTTCCTGTGGACAGACTTGTCTTTCTTGTTAATTTTTAGGATTATTACGCCTTTGTCTATTGTCTATAATTTTCCCAGCTGTATTTTCCTTATTTATTCACAGCGCTTGCCATATAAGAGTTCTTCATTTTTATGTAGCGAATCTATGAGTCTTTACATTTATTCACTGCTTTGGGGGCCTTATTTTCAAGAATAAGCCAAAGGATTTGGTTTTCTATTTCAGAGACTTTCCAAATAAATCCATTGGCCAGAGTGTCAAATCACCCAAGAAACTTCATCTTCCTCTCTCCTCAGCTCTCATCCTTCATCACAGCAACGAGAAGATCTGCTTCCACTTCACCGAAAGCATTTGGCTCAAAATCTTTCCCAAAGTCCACTGTGGGAGATAATGACATTCACACCCCCAACAAGTTGCACCTCCCCTATCCAAGCCCCTGTGTAAGGTTCCCTCCCACAAGGCCTCTGGGTGTGGTGATGGGACTTTCTGTGGTGAGTGGGACTCGTAAATATAAGGTAGATCCAGGCGTGTGTGTTACTGCCACGAACTCTCCTGCTAAGATGTGAAAAAGCTCAAGCTGGTCCCCTGGAGGACAGGAGAGAATGAGGAGATAATGCCTATTGTTATTAGAAAGAACATAGGGCAGCTTTCCTGCTAATTGGGGGGGGGGGGAATCCCTTTAAGTTAGAAATTACCCAAATTCAATCAGGCAATAAGTCTATGACACTTGCTGGCTGCCCAGACAAGAGCAATGAGGCTTGGAAAACACAAAACCATTGCTAAATTATACTCTCTCGGGCCTCCTATTTATACAGAGGCAAACAGTTAAGATTCCCCTTTTAGCTGGGCTGGACAGACACGACAGAAACAGCATAATATCTCTGGAGGTGACAAACAGCTGGCAGAGCTTAAGAGCTTCCCTTACAAGACAGAAGAAATAGAACAAAGGGCGAAAGAAGAGATCGGCAGCCAGTAAGCTGAGGTGCTTTTCACAAGAGGGCCTTCCATTTCTGTGCTTTACAAAAAAAAAAAAAAAAAAAAAAAGAAGAGAAGAAGGTAGGGGGTTGGGGAGAAAAACAAGATCAAGGGAAACTTAAGACCCTTTGTCTGCTTAGGCTTCCCAGCTGGGTACACAGCTCACCCAAATATCTATCCTCTCCTGCTGTTACTAAAAATACATGGACGAGCTATTCCAGGAGGAAAATGGTCACAAGTCACCAAGGAGACAGGAAGACCCTCATGATATAGTTTTAAAAATGACTTTGGAATCCAAGCAACGCTCAGTTCCTCTCTCTGGATTCCGCCAAGAGGGCAAGAGAGAGAGAATTCAGATAGAATTTTGTCTGTTCGCATCAGCTCCTGGGAATCAGCTGAAATCGAAAGGGCCTTAAAATGAGCTCATTGTGAAGGCAGACATTCTGGCATGAAAACTCGAAAAGGCTGCCACCAAAATAAATGCGCATTGTCTTGTACCAACTGCTACTAGAAAGAGATTTCAAGGATTGTAGCAGCAAAGGGAATGTAAGAGTGACGAGAAATTGAGCAGGAGAGCAAGTACTGGTGGGATAAATGTAAAACCAAATCATTTTCAAAGGAAGGCCATTTCTCAGAAAACTGGAAGACAAGGCTCTTTTTCTGTGGTCTGCAATGGGCAAAAGATAGGATGCGTGTTTTTGTTACAAGCCGCACACCATTGCTCTTCTTTGAATAGTGCCCTTTGCTTGCTTCCTCCTGCCAAGAAAATGTAGGACAAGCTAATACGAGCGCCACCAAATGAGGGACAGCATTAAAGCTGATTGCAATTCATCGCCACGTTTCCAGGACTTGGACTCAAATAAGACAGGGTCTTTGTGCCCTGTTCCCTTTACCGACTCATTTTCATAATGCTTATTGTCTTGGAATTCACTGTTAATATTCCATTTTATATCATCATTTTATTCACCTTCTTCCCTATAGGCAATAGTTAAAATTCTTATGTATGAGCTTGATTCACCTTCTAACTAGGGTAAAATGGTGGAAGCTTCCCTAACATTTCCAAATAGGGATTTTTTTCACTGTAGAACTCAGGTAAAGAGAATTGGATAAGTCATATTAATCAAAGGTTTTAGTTCCTGACCACTCATCATGGCCTTGTTTATTAGTGTTTATTATATTAACGTAAACATACACACACACAAATCCACTACTTAACACAGAAACTAGAACATGGACATTAACTTATCTCTTTCTACACAGTCTTCCCCCTTCCTTCCCCACACCTCCTTCCTTCCAAGGTAACCACTATCTGCAATCTTATATTGAACATTGACACACACACACACACACACACATCATGTAATCTTGAGGGACTTATTTTCATTTACTATATTAATAAGATTCATCCATAGTGTTCTATATAGCAATAGTTCACTCATTTTTGACTGCCATATATTACTCATTGTGTGAAAGAGAAAGGAGGAATTAAAATCTAGAGTGTATCAATGCTGTTATATTAATTCACTCTATGTTCTTCTTGAATAGTTGCTACACTAAACATCACATGTTTTAAAACAACTGACCGCATAAAACAAGTTGCTACTGTTTTAATTGTACTTCATAGCTAATCTCTTGACCCTTTTTTTTTTTTTTAATTTTCCCAGGATTGAATGCTCATTGTGGATTTACTCTGTGCTGGGTTTCCCTGAAGATAAGTGATATGAGAAATGGGCTGCTGATACAAAACTAGTTTGTTATGATACTAATCAGATCAGACTCACTTCTAAATTCTCATTTATTCAATACTGAGAGTGACCTCATGGCCAGCTACTCTTATGAAAGGGAAAGTGACACCTAGCTGAACGTTCCTTTCCATCAAGGCTCTAACAGAGAAGTGAATTTTTTTTTTTTTTTTAATTTCTATAGTCCCAACATGAGAGGTACTTTTCAGCATCTTAGACTCAGAGGCAACTTCCTGGCAGATGAAGAAGAAAGGGAAGCAGAGAGACAGAGGGCATCTCTCAAGAGAATCTTGAGCGTTATCCCAAGGTAACAGAGTCACTGAGAGATTTCACAGGGAGAAGGGAAAGGATCCGATTGACTATAGCAGCACGTGGGCTGCACTGGAAACTGGACTGTAAGTAAGCGCATTTGGAAATGAGTCTAGGGTCCAGGCTATAAAAGATGTGGATCTGGACTGAGGCAGCCACATAGATCATGGATGCAGGAAGAAAGATACGGATTTTGAAAAAGACAACACAGACCCAAAAGAAAACGAGCTTAACACACAAATTGGTGGTCTGAAAGTAGCTACAGTACAATTGCCTTCGCATGCCACGCCTCAAAGAAGGCAACCACACAGGAAGACTGAAGCCTCCTTATCACATTGCCTCTGTCCCAAGAAAGCCTCCACATACTGATGAGGTGGGTTTCTGTAAACTACCATGTGTCTTTACTTGAGATTGCACTCCCAGAATACAATTAAAAATTTCTTATTATAACAAGTTGGTCTTGTCACCATCCATAAAAGAGAAAATGATGTTCAGCTGGAAGCCTAGCCTAATTGATTTTTCAACATACACTCAATGCCCATTATTTGCAGCAGTTATGTTCTATTAAGTTGTCATAAACACTGAATTTAACAAATACTGACCTGTTGCTTCTAATGGAAATACAGTCTGCTTCCTAAGAACTTTGGGCCACAATTTGAATAACCAATCAACATATAACCTTGATTTATGTGTGTTCCTGGGTTTTAACATCTTATTTTGTATTGGAGTATATAGCCAATTAACAATGTTATGATAGTTTTAGGTGAACAGCAAAGGGACTAGGCCATACACATACATGTAATCATTCTCCCCCAAACTCCCCTTCCATCCAGACTGCCACATAACACTGAGCAGAGTTCCCTGTACTATACAGTAGAATCCTGTTGGTTATCCCTTTTAAATATAGAACTGTGTACCTGTCCATCTCAAACTCTGTTTCTGTTTAAAGACACTCATTTTAAAATAGACTGTTGGTTCACTAACACTAACTCATGGCCAAAATCACTAGGGCCCATGCCTGAAGGAAGCTTATCTAACACACACATTTTCTCTGTAAGGCACATCACAGCCTTCTTATGCTGAGGGAACACTAGTCAGCACTTCAGCACTATACTTGGGGGCCACTTTTAAGAAGTAAAATCACCAACAAAAAGCACAAAAATGGGAACAAAGTGGTACCTAGTAGACTGCGAAGAGGACACTTACTTAAAATATGAGAGCTGAAACAAGGCTGCATCCTGCAGCCTCCCATGGGAGTATGTATGTCAGGTGACTCAAACTTTTGCAACTCTGCATGTCCGTGAATGACTGTAAAAGCACAGTGAGTATTGATTTGGGGATTACAAATGGATTTTAGCAAAAATTCGAAAACACAGAATCCATGAAAAATGAGGGCTGACTACATCTCCAAGGGATCATTCTCAACCTTAAGGTATCAACAGGGATTCAGTAACAATGTGAAATCTTTATTTTTTTTCACCATTTCCCAAGTAATTTTATTTCTTTTAGTTTTTATTGGGCTATATGTAGTTGCTTTACAAAGTTGTGTTTGTTTCTACTGTACAGCAAAGTAAATCAACTATATATATATATAATCCCTTGTTTTTTGGATTTTTTTAAAATTTCCTTCACAATGCCAAATTTTTAGCTATGTACTTCTCCCCAATAAGTTCAAATGTGTCTCTTTAGACATTATATCAAAAGGACCCTTTTGTCTGCCATTAATGTCTGCCCATCTGAAGCAGGCTTCCCTGATAGCTCAGCTGTTAAAGAATCTGCCTGCAATGAAAGAGACCCTGGTTTGATTCCTGGGTTGGGAAGATCCCCTGGAGAAGGGAAAGGTTATGCATTCCAGTATTCTAGCCTGGAGAATTCCATGGACTGTATAGTCCATGGGGTCACAAAGAGTCGGACATGACTGAGCAATTTTGTTCATCTTCTGTGAGCCAGGAAAAACCCAGTTATAAATCAGTGGGGGTTTTTTTTGTTTTTTTTTTTTGTTTGTTTGTTTTTTGGCCACATTGCTTGGCATGTGGGATCTTATTTCCCCAACCAGGGATAGAATCCATGCCCTCCACATTGGAAGTGAAGAGTTATAACCACTGAACCACCAGGGAAGTCCCTATAATCACTTTTTAAATGTTAGAAAAAGCAAAACTTTGGAGAATTAAGAAAGATGTTGTTTCAGAAAAAGAAAAATGAAAAGAACCAAAAAGAAATTCTTGATGCCCTGATTCCTCAACAAATTGTTAATTTTCTTTTTTTTAATTTAAATTTTTATTTTTTAGTTTGTTTTGCTTTACAATACTGTATTCATTTTGCTATACATTGACATGAATCAGCCACGAGTGTATATGAGCTCCCAATCCCGACCCTCCCTCCCCCCTCTCTCCCCTCACCATCCCTCCGGATCAGTCCCAAGCCTCCTGCATCGAACCTAGACCGGCGATTCGTTTCACTTATGATATCATACATGTTACAATGCCACTCTCCCAAATCATCCCACCCTCTCCCTCTCCCACAGAGTCCAAAAGACTGCTCTACACATCTGTGTCTCTCTTGCTGTCTCGCGTACAGGTTTAACAATTGTTCATTTTCTAAGTTAGTGCTTCTTGAACTTTACTGCGCTCGTGAATTCCCTGGGAATCTTGTAAATAATGTAAATTTTGATTCAGGAGGTCTGAATTCTTTATTTCTAAGAACTCCAAGATGATGCCAAGGTTGCACATACTTTGAGCAGCAAAATTTCTCTCTACTCAAGAAATTCATCAGCCCCACCTTGGACCTATATTCACCAATCATGCCTAGATTTAAAAAAAAAAATGAAACAAGCACTTCGTTTAAGATTATGATTACATAGTAAAATGTAACTAAGCTTTCAGAATATCAACAGTGCTATATGTAAAATAGTCTAAACAATGGCATTCAATTTCCTACCAAAGTCTATCAGTGTGGGAAATTAAAACAGAGTATTAGAATCTCTGAAGGGCTTCTCAGGTGGCACTAATGGTAAAGAACCCACCTGCTCATTTGGGAAACCTAAGAGACACGGGTTTGATCCCTGGCTCAGGAAACTCTCCTGGAGAGAGAAGAACTTCTCTTGAGTTCTTCTCCTGGAGAAAGGAATGGCAACCCACTCCAGTATTCTTTCCTGGAGAATCCCATGGACAGAGGAGCCTGGCAGGCTATGGTCCATAGGGTTGCAAAGAGTCTGACGCAACTGAGCAAACATATTAGAATCTCAACATTGCTTTCCAAATAAGACCTCAGATATGGGAGTATTTTTATCTTCTTCCAACGGACCATTAGCAGCATTAAGGAAGTAAAGGAACAGTCATCTGAAAGGTACAGAATGCTTCATCTCCTAGCAGCTAACATAAGTGGGCAAAGTACCACTTGACCATTTTAACATGCAGATAAGGGCTAGGATTATTAGGAAGCTGTTATCTGCAGATAAAGGCATTTGCTTCTCCTTGCCTTTGAGCTCTTACCCCCAGAAACACACTATCAGTCAAAGATGACTTTGGGAAATAAAGGACAGCAGAAGTGTATATCTGGTGACCTGTCATTGTGGAAGGAAATCTGGCACCAAGGAGCCTGTGATGCAAGGAACAGTGTGATGCAAAAGCCCCACTGGAAATGTGGCTCCCAAGATAGAGTTCAGAGGAACATTAGTCTCCCATAAAGATTTGCAAAGCTGCAAAAATAACAGCACGGCAGATAAAAAGAAGAGTGGGTTCACTGGCGTTTCAGTGAGTGAAAATTGCTCAGTCATGTCCGACTCTTTGCAACCCCATGGACTATACAGTCCATGGAATTCTCCAGGCTAGAATACTGGAATGGGTAACCTTTCCCTTCTCCAGGGGATCTTCCCAACCCTGGAATCAAACCAGGGTCTCTTTCATTGCAGGCAGATTCTTTAACAGCTGAGCTATCAGGGAAGCCTGCTTCAGATGGGCAGACATTAATGGAAGGCAGAGAGTAAGAACTGCCTTTGGGGCGGTTCAAGACTGATCCTTCCAGGCTACTGATTGCAACTTGATACTCTGTGTTTACAATTTTAAAAATTCCAAGTTCCATTTGAGACCAAGCTTAGGGTTCTCCATCAGGCAAGCAAGTCTGATTTTCCATGCCACTTGAAAACTATCCATAGTGGTCTTCTCCCTTTAAACCAAGTTTTTTTCAGCACACAAGGCACCAGATGCAACTAAGAAGAAAAAATTACTATCTTCAATTGACTATCATGATGGTAACTCCAGTTTTGTTGTATTTTTAAACTTGACAAAATGCAGATAATTATACTTCTAGGAGCCAATCCCAGCTTCGGCTATGAATTAAGGACATTTCAGAACATACATAAGAGAGTTCTAGGAAAACATATTTAAAGAAAGAGGGAGGAACGACTACAGGAATCTAATACTCAAGGGATGAAGATTAGATATTACAAGGGGTGTATTTGAAATACTGACTCTTTGTGACCCCATGAACTGCATGTAGCCCACCAGGCTCCTCTGTCCCTGGGATTCTCCAGGCAAGAATACTGGAGTGGGTTGCCATTTCCTTCTCCAGGGGATCTTTCTGATCCAGGGATGCAACCTGGCTCTCCCATATTGCAGGCAGACTCTTTACTGACTGAGCCACCAGGGAAACCCTATTTGAAATGCCAGACACATTAGAGAAAGTCCTCATCTACACTCCTATACAAGTTTATTTTTGCTTCACTCAAAACCACGAGAGGAAGGAAACACAAAGACAGGCTACTATTTTCTGATATTAATGAGAAATTCTTCAAGCAGTCAGAAGGACAAAAAGGGATATTGCATTCTATGAATCCCACTTCTAGGAGTCTATACTAAGGAGACATCTCCAATACAAAAATATTTAGGCAAAGATTACTCATTGTAAAATCATTGTGATTATAAAATATCAGAAACAACCTAAACATCAATACACAGTTGAGTGCTTAAACTACGAGACACACAGCAACACAGTAGTATTTTGCTACCATAAAAAAGAATAAGGAAGATCTCCATAAATTGATATGGAATGGTTTGCAGGATAGACTATTAAGTGAAAAGGCAAAATGCAAAAAAAAAAAAAAAAAGTATCTATGGTTATACTACACTTCATGTAAGAAAAAAGAGGCTATAAGAAAACATTCATATAGCTGCTCATTTGTGCAAAAAAAAAAAAAAAATACAGTAAGGCTAAACCAGAAACTAAAGAAATTGGTTACTAGTGAGATGGACAGGAAGGGATGCAAAGGGGAGCAATGGGAAGAAATAGTAGGGATGAGGAGGGCCTGACACTTGTGAGTTCACCCTTTTGTGTAACTCTGACTTTGAGAACCATGGTGATGTTGACATACCAAAAATATAGATAATTAAAATCAACCAGCATGTGTGTGCTTTAGGGGAAGAGAGCAAAATGGAATGCAAACACTAAGAATTCAACTGTATCACAAGTGAATAATGTAACCACACTGAAGAGGATGAGGAAAAAAAAGAATTAGTCTTAGTAACTGGAAATAGTATCTTAACTTGAAATTGTTAACACCAAAAAGAAACTGTACCTAGTTAACTAGTAACTAACTGTACTAGTTACTCTAACTAGTAAATGTGTTTCCCACAAGAGTTTGGGTTAGAAATTCTCAAACCACGTTTGTATACTAGGATTAAGGAAGTTAGCAAATATATTTACATATATTATAGATAATGAGAGTCTTATTTCTCACATCAGAGAAAGAAGGCTAGAATTAGCCATGGATTAGAATCAGAGGTATCAATATGAGCTCATGACCTGATAATAGATAGAACAGACACACAAAAGAATGAAAGAAGACAGAGACACATGTGTTTGCATGGTTGGTCATGTCTTAACCCTTAGGAGGGCCTAGAAGCAATAACATTCCAGTACCACAAATGGACACTAGAACCCTGGCCCTAACTTCTAAATACCATTCTGGAATAAAAGGCAACAAGCAAGGGTGGGGGCAGAAAACAGATTTCTAGAAATATTGGCTAATAAGCCAACAGATGAGGTAAAACAGAATCATTAAGAAATAATCAAAAGTGAGGCAGAATCAAGGAATAAAGAAAAGGTGGGACAAATAGGAAACACTGCAATATAACATTTAGATTTAAACCTAATCACGTGAGTAATCATATTAAATGCAAGTAGTTTAAACGCCCCA